>VWPW01006131.1:0-74776 GCA_013389825.1 Crypturellus undulatus
TCCTCGCCTGCATGCTCGTCCCCAGAAACAGCCTGGGTCTCCTCGTCACGTCCGCACAGAGGCGACGCGTGCGGGGCGCTTGCTCGCGCGCTCCCTCCCGCGGAGCCGCCGGCGCTCCCCGGCATTGCTCGGCCTTTCGCTTTCTGCCCTCCGCGGCACCAACTGGTTCTGCCCGGCGCCTCCTGCAGCCTCGCACCAGCACGTAGATGCACACACGACCTTCGCACGTGAAAACTGTGCCATGAGACTCCTTCCAAACTGCCTCGCCTCACAGGCACAAGCGTTTCGCCCCTGCCTCCACCTCCTGCCATTCGCAGGGGCCCCTTCCTTCACTCTTCTTCTCTAAAGGCTCTGATCGTCCTTGCTCCTAGAAATGGGAGACTTTTCCATGAAGCGATTCCAAAAATGCAGCCTCTCTTCCCTTCCGCGTTGACACGCGTGCGTGACACGACACGCTCTTCGGGTAGCTCTAGCTTCCCTGACAGGGATACTCTCAGGAACGCACGCTTGCACGCCAAGACGAGTGGAAACGCGTGGACGTGGACGTACACACAGACAGGACCACGCAGTTCCCCTGATCCACTACTGTAACTACTAGAAAGATTTCTCAAAAAGCAATGGACTAACTGGACACTCACAAAAGCTATCTGCGATCAAAGCAGAGTGCCTAAAAGTAATTGCAAAAGGATTTGTTGAGTAATTCCACAACATCCCCCCCCCCACAAAAAAAAAAGGGAATGACTGTCAGGAGATGACCTGGTTGTGGGAAGAGGCGCTTAATTCACTGCATGAGTGACTCACGGGGAGTCACTTGCACAACTCCACTTGCAGAAATCCCTGCTCTGCAAAAGCGCGCGCATGTTAACGCAGCCAAAGCATCGTGCGGTCCGCATGCCCGGCCTTGGTCTCCTTGCCGGTACGGAACGAACCAAAATTCATTCATTCATCTCTCGGCTTCGGAAGGAGGAAAGAGAAATCCTTTTTTTTTTTTTTTGGTGTCCTGGCAATGCTTCCAAGAGAACGTTCTACATTGTTCTACTGCCCTATTCATTCACTTATGTTACAAAAAAAGCTGGGAGCAAGCTTTTGCTAACAATGAAATTCTGACTAATAATTTTGAGGCTCTATTCCCCCTTCAATATACTCTAATGCCCTAATAGATAATTATTGTCCTTTTCTTCAAAATACTCTATATAGGAATCCATAGACTGTTGACCAATATGAACATTAGGAAGACTTGTTTTCTTCAGGCTCTCTCTTAGGTTAAGTCAATTCCTCTTTGCCGTCTGTGTCGTGATCCAAAGGCTGTGCTCAGACTTGCTGCTCCTACACTAGCTCTGAGAAGACTCGGGTGCTTCAGGATCTGGGGTCTTGGCGTGAGAACAGCAGTAAACCTGAGCCAACCCATCCTCAGCCTGCTGAAACTGCAAAGAAAGAAAGGAGCCTCCCTGATGCAGGAGTCCTTTGGGTCTCCTCCCATTTACGCAGCTTTTACTAAGAAGTCCCAACTTGTAGGCCCTGTGTTTTTGCACATTGATACATTGGTACATTGATACATTGATACATTGATCCGTAAGTGCATGAGCCAGTTCAGCGCGCTCATTTATAAGCGAGATTCACGCTGGCTTTGCAGGCAATTCAGAGAGCACATTTCTGGCCCAGCTGTTTGTTGGCCGCTCTCTTTTGGGCATGCAAACAGGTCCACCTCACCCATCTAACCCAAGAACTGCTGTGATGGACAGGGGAGCCAGGCAAGGGGGCCAAGCCAAGCCCCCTTACAAGGAGATTAAGACAGAGTCGCTTTGGTTGTAAGGAGGAATCTGGGTAGAAAGGCAAGAAATACATCACAGGTATTCGAGCATCATTCGTTACACAAGGATTCGGCTCCATCAGTTCCAGAGCTTGCTACACTGCAACTGCTCTCAAATGCAAGCTGCATTAAAACTTTAAGCCACACTAACAGATCTAAGCGCTCAGGACAGATCGTAGACGGAGCCGCGGCCCTGAGCAGCTTTCAGAAATAAGCAGGTTACAATGTCTTGTTAAATGAAAGAATGAGTTCGTTAGATACAGAAGTACGGGGGGGACCTTTTTGAGGTAGCGATTCTGTTCTGATTCTGCTCTTTTGCAGTTATAGTTTATTTAATTAAGACATATCACGGTTTTGAAAATCTGTCTGAACTGCTTTCTAGCCACCGTCACTGAGGCAAAAAGCTTGAAAATGTGATCTGTGAAGATCTCTGAAACCAGAAGGCTGGTGAAAGCATGCTAAGATGTACTACTCATAGTTTCCTTTTATAACTCATAAGGAAGGATTTTCCACCCTTGAAGTGGGCAAGGCCACAAAAAAAGAGTGGTGTTTGGAGCTTTCAAGAACAACCTATGGGTAGTGCAGTGCTGCGCGCCTGCCTTCAGCCGCCCATTTGGAATAACACCACAATTCTGGACACTTCTGAGAAACGCGTTTTATTGTATGACAGTTGTCATGTGAACGCCTACAAAAGAGATCATTCTGCAGCAGTAACAAAATCAAATTACCATACAAATGCCAAACAAAACAAAACAAAAACAGAGTTAAAATGATGAAAAAGCAGTGCCATGTTACACAATGTAAAACATATACATAAAGCCACATTTCTCTGCTAAAGTGGCAGAAGGTCATTGCTGTTCCAGGAAGTAACCAATCTTTTTCTCCTTTTTCTTTTTTCCTCAAAAAAAGGCAGACCTACTGAGATATTTTAAAAGGTCAGAATAACATGAAAAGCAGCATTTTTAGGAAGGTTTCTAAACCATTTGGGTCTTTTGTCCCACTGCTTCTTAATTTTATTTTAAACATACTGGGAAGGACGTTTCAAGACATAGTCAATGTCAATTAAACAACAAAGTTTACTGACCCTGGCCAGAAGAACAGCTTGTCTCTTCCAAAGAGCAGTGTAAACAGTATTGCAGAAGACTAAAACTATCTTGCAAATAAGCTTTGGTTCAACTCACCAAACAAAATTTTGCTCGCAGAACAAGCAAAACATCAAATAACCTATTCTTGAGAACTGTGTTGGTTTTGACTCTACCAGTCTTTTGATGAGAAGTGGAGCAAAGATATAACAAATGTAACATCTGGTACAATTCCGGAGATCAAAAGTAGAGGCTGTTCCTTGTCTCTTACACCAAACAAACAATAGTTCTGTAACTGATGATTTTTAGAATTACTGTATAAAATGATATATATGAGAAAGAAGACTCCAGAATACTTTAAGGCACCTGGTGTTGAAATATTTTAAAGGCATTAATAACTCAGAAGACCAAGCTATTTTTTCCAAGATCCCCATGATGTTTTGTAATTTATAATAACCAGTTTTGCTATTTCTGAATGAAGCATGAGTTGTTTTTTTTCAGAATGAATGTTTAAAACTATTTGAAGTTTTCCTTACAAGGAAATACAAAACACATTGCCAGAAAGATAATTTGTACATTTAGCAAATCAAGACATTCACTGAAGAAAGGTCTTACACCTGATTAGAGTCTTCCCATTCAGGTGCATTGCACCTTTTTCCTCAACTGAGATTAAATGTATCAGTAAATCTTAACATTAACAGCTAAACAAAACAAGCATCAGCAAAAAAACAAACAAAAATGCCCTGAATAAAAAATTTCTGTTTAAAGTAATTCTGATACTTTATTTTAGATAAAAAGATGGATAAAAAAATCAATGACTGGTATGAACAACTCACTACCAGTTGCTCTATTCAGCAATTTATGGGTTATCAGTGTGACTTTTTTTTTAATTTGAATTTTTTTACATTGACATTTGATACACAGAGCTAGTAACGTCCTGTCAAAATATGTGAAGAAGCAGAATCGGCATTTTCAGAGATTCCTAACATTTTTGTGCGCACTCAAAAGGCTACAGTATCAAAGTAATTCTAGCTTATAGATTGATAGCTAGATCTGTCAGGGTCTCACACAAGTGGCTCTGCAGCAGCCAGCATCTTAGAGTTCTGCTCTGGAATACAACTTACCAGAGATTCATTTCAGTGATGAAATGTATTAAAACTATAATTATACGCTCGTTTCATACACGTATTTCTCCTTGGTTTTGATTAAAAAATAACAACAACAAAAACCCTCAAGATATGGCCAAGAGAACGCACGCTTCTCTTAGAACCTGGTACTTGGTACCTTAGTACCAGATACCTGGGGGTACTTCTCTTGTAAGAACTATTTAGAAAAAGAATGGACTGCTAACAGAACGTGTTATTGTCACATAGGACTAGACTCTGGGTACGTCTCGACTGGCCAGTAAAAAGGATAACCCCAAGTAAGCTCAAGCACCCATGACCTCTCTATGCTGCAAAAGGGGGAGCTCTCTCCCCAGCGCTGTTTTGGGTGGCCCCAGTGAGGCGTCTCCGCGAGGAGCCCCGGGCAGAGTCCCCGAGATCTCGCGCCCGCCATGGGTGCTCACGAGAGGCAGCGGAGCCTGGGTCGTGCCGGCTCGCACTTTCCTCACGCCCTGCACAGCCCCCGGCATCATCTGAGGTGACCTGGCGCCCTAAACCGCTGCTTTACCTACATCTTCACATACCTCTGCTAGACAAATGCCACTCTACTGAGCCATATCATTACTTCAGACACCTAGAGGTGGAAAAGTTAAAAGAAATCAAAACCAAAACAAAACAGACCCAAGCAAACAGGACAGTAACTGTGAATTAGGTCCACAGGGGCCTAGGGGTAGGCCAGGTAGGGCCCTAGTGATAAAGGGCCGGGTGGTGTGGGATGTGGACCTGGTGGTGGGCTTGAGAGCACATGAGCTGGAAGCACTGCTTACATGAGCCAATCTGAGCCATTTGGTTTTGCGGATAGGTGTGTGTCCGCAACCTTCTTTTATTTAGCACCAGACATAGCACAAGACTCATGCTCTGCATCACTGTGTGAAGCTCAGTTCTGCTCATTTCAATGGCACTGGCTAGCACGTAAGGGGCTACACACCAGAGAGAAAGCGCCAGAACCTGCCAAAACAAAACAAAGAGACCAGGAGACCAAAACAGAAGACCAAGAAAAGGACAGTATATTTCATTTTGTAACATCCTCCGAATAGCACTAGAGATTGTTACCAGACTGCTTGCTGTGCGGGGCAGCAAACCAGAGGTGGGTCCCCGTGGCTCACAAAGCCTCCCCGAGCAGCGCGGCATCCCCTGCACCAAGCTCTACGGCACCCGGGCCCTCCTCGAACCGCAGGAGCCAAGGGAAACCCCACAAGAGGCTCTCACCTCCCTCCTAGGATTTCACAGCAGGACCCTGAGCCCGGCCGCAGGAAAGCTGCTGCCCGAGGGAAAAGCAGCCTCTGCCTCTTGCTCCTGTGCAGGACAAGGACCTTCTAGGTTGGCCCTTAGGCCGAGGCAGTGGTTTAGGCCTCAGTTTACTTCCTGATAAGGAGAGGGCAGTTTGGTATTTGAACCACACATTTGTTGGGAGAACTGCCTGAAATGATTAACAGTTGAGTTTGCTTTGGTTTTAGACCTCCTTTTTTTTTTTTCATCTAGTAAACAATATTTACCTTACAGCAGTGAAAGTCAACATATTCAAACCTTTCTGAAGAGCACAGTATTTTCTGTGTCCTGGAGAGATCTGTTACTTTCTAGGCTTTCCTGTGCCTTTTAAACAGCAAGATTTATTCTACATTGGACCTCAAAGAGCAGGTATCTCACTAAACATGAAAAAAAGTCTGAAGGAGCATAGCACTTGCTTGACTTTTTTAAGCATGGGAATAGTGTTTTTATGTTCAAGTGCTTTGCTGAATCAGGACGTAACAACCAAACGCAGAATCTCTCTTCCACTATCAGCAACAGCCATTCCAAACTACAGCGTGTACCTTCCTACCTCTTTCGGTAGGATGGTAACTTCAAACAGCTCAAGTTCAAGAGAACCCCTGATGCAAAATTTTAAATAAACTAAGGTTAAATATTTGTAAAGTATCTTTAATGAATTTGTTGTGTACCCTGCAGTTATAGCTTTGGCTTGAAGGCACAAATATTAAGGCACAATAAATGCAAATAATGTATACATTTCAATGTGTTGTGCTGAAGATAACTTTGTACTACATGGTACTTAGGTATAATGACATGTCATTCAAACGTTTCCTCAAGTTATTTTAATACTTTTTTCTTTGATAACCTGGATAAAAAAAGGAATGTATGTTAAATTATTTAAATATTTCCTCAGTGCAAATGTAGTAATTTTCTTCTAAAGTACAGAAGATTAATAATGATTTTTCAGCAGTTGGATTTCTGCAAAAAAAGGTAATATTTACATTCACCTTGGACAGCATTACTTCAATTATTTATCAAAAAATAAGTATATAGTACTTTCTGCTATCAAAAAGAAAAGTTTTTTTTTTTTTTGGCTTGTTCAATTGTACTTTCTACCAATCTGCAAAACAAAAGGTAACTGCATTAGACAACTTGTGCACTACCAAATCCGCTGTTTAGGTCTAGTTATTGTGTTAAAGTGACACCGAACAAATTTTGTTTTTGCTTGCTCTCAAAGTATTTCCAAAAGAGAAAAAGGACACATCTCAATGTTTTTAATAAGCATCAAAAACGCACCCTAGATCTGTTAGGTGTCCTGCACCTGCTTAAATAAAAGAGATCTCTACCATGTAACTTTCAAATAAAAACTTAAGTCCACCTAATCTCCTTAGCAATAAAAACATACTTAGTTGGAAAGGAAAACATATATTGCACTGAAATTAAAGAAACAGGCACAGAAAAAAATATATATTTTTTCTCAATATTAAATAGAAAGGATGTCCAGTGCAAAGAATCGTCCCCCTACTCTTCCTCCCCTCTGAAACTTTCAAACATCGTCAGTCACTGAGTCTGGATAATCGCAGGTTTATGTTCTCTGGGAAACTGATGCGGGTTGTCGGGAATCACAGTGCAGTTTCGGTGATCCACGCTCCCGAGGAAGGATCTAAGGAGCAGTCCGTGGTAAGCTGGCCATTCTGAACAACTTCTGGATAATTCTTACTGAAGTAAACCTAGAACAAATATTATATTTGGTAAGCAATTAAAGATTAACTATACCTTAAGCCTTTAGTTTCAGATAAAATGTCTGGAGATTAATACAGTATGGGTATATACATTTTGATAAGAAAGCAGGAACTTCAGATTAGTAGCATACAGTGTCACTGAAAAATTAGTAAAATTATAGTATGATCTTAAATTACAACAAAGTCTGAGAAATAAACACTCAATCTGTAGATCCACTCAAATTCTGGTAATTCAGATAAATAGATATATGTTATCACTTTACATTAAGCTGATAAGTAAAATCATTTTACTAGCTCAACACATGGAGATAAATTAAAAACAGGGTGACAAAGAAGCTGTGAAATCTTACGTCTGCACAAGGGTTTCTCATTTTCACACATAAAATGAACACAATGGATTTGGATGTTAATATCAGGTTGTAATCCCTATATTTTACAAACTATGATTGACAACCATTGAGACTTCGTGGTATATGTATGAAATATCCCAGCGTTTAATTTGTGCTGCAGAACAGTTATAGGGCCTATAGAAATGTGATCTCTGGATAGTGAATCACAATAATGAAAGAAGCAAAAGCTTTAACAATGACTCAACCAAGCAACTTCTCTAAAATGTAAGATGATACCAAATAATAGGACAGTTCTTTGCTGAGCCTTTGAGTTCTTGAATTCTACCAATTTCTAGCTGAACTAGAAGAGATACAGGTTTCCTGATAAATGTATAATCAGAACATAAAGGAAATGAAATGCTGTCAAGTTTCACTGTTCCACAATCATCAGTTTTTAGTAACTGTATCATATCTCTGTTCCTTGACAGATGCGCATAACAAAATGAAATAATGTCAAGACTTGTGTGCTCTTATCTAAAAATGTGTTTGGGTGAAAGAGGACTTCAAATGCATTTTTTTCAAAGAATGTGGAAAGTTTTGTTTGAGTCTTTAAAAACAGAAACTACACTATCTTTCTGAGGCTGACACGTGTCACGAGTCGGGTCTCACATTCACACTGTGCCGACTCTGGCTGATGAGACATTTCTCCAATTTACGTTTGGGAGTGCTGTCAACAAAGGGCAGTTTGCTTGATAATACCCTCTTTTCATATACACGAATAAGACGTGGGATAAAATAGAAACAGTTACACTATACAAACACTCCTGAAAGTGCCACTGTCGCCCTTTGTGTACACACGCTAACGCGTCGTACGTGCATCTTGGGACTTTCAAGGAAGGGGAAGGTCTGACTGGAATCAGCCGAAGGAACGGAAGTCCCGTTGAGAAGCATTCCTCAGGAGCCAGCCACTACGGGATGCAACAGAGGAAAGTTAATCAGCTGCCTGGCTGCAGATGGGAAGCTCCATTGCATATTCCCATCCATTTCCTTGTTTAAAATCTAACTTCAACATACTTTTACTGTAGCTTTTGAATACGATTTTATTTTTAAGTTAATAGAAAACCTTGGCACGTTGCTAGAGACATAATGAAATGGCAGCTGCTTTTCAACTGTCTCATTGCAATTCTTCCCCTGGGCCCAATCCCTCAAGATATTAAATGCCCAAGTCTTTATTCAAGCTTCTTTCGTTGCCAGCTGAGCTGCAACCTTTTAAAAAGTAATCACTGAGGTGAGATAACAGCTAGTATTTTAATATTTACACATCTGTCATAGCTTTAATACAAAATCATCCTTACTTTTCCCTCAAATTATTCAAGAACTGATTGACAGAAAAACAGCCCTATCCTGCTGCCACCGAAGTTTGTGGAAAAGCTGCTCTCAACAGAAGAGCACATTAAGTTTTGTTTATCTGAATAACTGAGCACACTTCTTTAACGGTCTGATGACTGTATCTCACTTTCCCATAGGATTTTCTCCTAATAGCTTCTTGTAAACTGAACAAAGATAAAAACAGCTTTCTCCTAGGGTGTTATTCTGGAGACAAGCCTAATGGTGCAAAGCACAGCCCTACTGCAGCCAGGCTCAAGCACTGCTGAGACTGCACCTTGCAGTTTCCAGCTTGATGTCCACTGAGCTGGTTTTCTTCTGCATTTGTGCAAAAATCAGGGATACTCGTTGATCTAAACAGACAGGCAGGTAGCAAGTTTGGATCATTTTGGAAGATGAAGCTAAAGTTTCAGGACATATTACAACCTTGAATAGCTGGATCTTTCAACATTAGCTAGGATACTTAGGAGAGTTTAAGAAAATTAGGCTTCCAATTTAAAATGTCTAGTCATTTGTGACGGTTATTCACGTGCCTTACATGCACTTAAAGAATATATATAGAAGCTATACTGTTCCGAAAAATGCATTTGAAGTCTCAGCTTACTGAAAGAAGCTCTTAACACAAGTATGTTCTGCCCAAGGTTCAGGTCCAGAATGCAATAAATCAAGCGATCATCATCAAAGTATGGCCCCATTCCAAGCCATTTTATTTAGCAACTCACTGTAACGCCTTTTGAAACACATATATATGCCATATTACCATCTCTTTTCATGTGCAGCATGCTGCTTTTCAGCAACAGAATAAAAGCTGTTCTTTATAAAAACAGTTCTTAGTAACCGCAGTAGGAATGTATGAGACCAAGAGCAATCCACGCAGCAGACTTAAAAAGTGTAAGAAGAAGGGCCATGAGATTGAGCTCTTCTGACTAAGCAGCTTCTCTGAAAGAGTGTGTGGAGCACCAGGGACATCAACAAAGAAAACCTTGAATTAATGTCCAAGTCATTTGAACAGAGAGAACTGGAACTGTCCTTCTGGATAGCTGCTGACAGGAGATATAGTCTCTCAATTCCTACTTTTTTGGACTGAGTGTGGATAAGCACCATGCTTTGCATTCTTGGCAGATGCTAAAGCTTGTATCTGCCTTCTAGCCTGGGAGTTAGCAAACTTTTTCATCAAACCACATTTCAGCAGAGACTGGTTCCTGGATCTCTTCCCTTCCTGTACAAAATCACATAACATTGATGTGGTAACTGCAGATGACTATATGGGCAAGTAACATCAAGTAATTATTTTTATATATTTTGAATTATCTTTGAATGCAATTGTGCAATGGGGAAGAGCTGCAGGGAAGGAAGGAAAGACAGCATGACATGGCTAAATCTCTGCGATGACAGCGAGCAGCCTCACCTCTCACCATTCCAACGATGGAGCCTTCGGAAGTTGCCCTCCGCTTTGCAGACAAACACTGGTCACGTGAACTCGAAGCCTAATTTACAGGCTCCTTTGTAGCCTAATTTATATAAGCTCCAGATTGTCATACACATACCATGAAGAGCATCGCTAGCCCATTATACTTCTAGTAACAAAATACAGTAAATCCCATTGCAGCATTTTAGGAAAACAACAGGACTGATTAGATAGTCTAGTTAAGGAAAAAAACTGTTTCCAGAGTTCTGCAATTAGTGCCACACATGGATTTTGCGGTGTATGCTCTTAGCTACAAAGCTTCACTTGAAAAACTCCCTTAAAAAAATACAAACATAGGATTTTAGTCTGAATTTTTTCCCCTTCTGAAAAAAAGTTCTAAGGAACAAAAACTTCCTTCCTAGCCATCAAGCCAAAAGATGGTCAAAATGAGCTCCTCAATCAGGTCACTTTTAATGTTCTTATCTTTGCTTCAGCTTTCCATCTGAAAAGCAGAGATGATAGAGCTTCACCTCAGAGGCATTTTATGAAAATTAATCCATTGATGTTTCTTAAACACCTTGATTGCCAGAGGAATGCTCACAATTACATTGATAATTCTGTACTCTGAGTAGGATTTGAATAGTAAGTAGTAAACAGGCACAGAGCCCGGTAAGGAACAGGAGGCAACAAAACATTCAATAAGCACCATTCATCATCTGTGCAGAATGAAGCAAAGGTATAAGAACAAAGGAGAAGCAGCACAAAACAAGAACATAATCTCACTTTGGAAGACAATAAAATAATGTGCTGATACTGATCCTGAAATGAAAATTGTGTGAGTCCTTTTAAAAATGCAGAAACAACAGAACTGAATGCTGGCCTACGAAGCCTTTACGATGTTTTCCAAGTTTTTGTAAGACCAAAGTCTTCCACAGGAGTGTATGTCACATATCATTAGCATTTACTCTTGAGTGTACACATGGACAAATGTGAGAAAACCAAACAGCCTTGCAACTCAGTATACATAAATATATTTATCCTTTGGAAGTCTGTGTGTATGCCACTAAAAAAGCACTAAAAATGATGATTTAGTCTTACAAAGCTGATTCTGATGTGTAGGGGAAGGTCTACCATAACACCAGACATACGAACTTGTAAAAAACAAACTGCAGAGACAAACTTAATTAACACTTCTTTTAAAATTACCCGTTTTGCTGTTTCTATGAGAGAAGCTGCTTCAGTCTTGCCCACTTGTTGCACCATTTTGTAAAACAAGCCATCTTTTTCCTGTAGCAAAATGTAAGGTTCACCATATTCTTTTAGTCTTCCTGCATCTAAAACCTGTTAAATCAAACAAAAATAAACTTAATAAAAATGAAGTTCCAAAGCAAGTGTTAGAGACTATGAGCAAGGTGTGTGGTGGACTATAAGCTCTTTAAGTTCTAAGAGAGGGATTTTGTATCCTGCAAATGAGACCTTATGCTGTCTTCAAACAGCACTTCAAACGCTTTTTTCAGTTTATAGACCAGTTGTACTATTTTCGAGTGCCCTACAGCCATTCTACCTACAGGAATCCAATGCAAAGTTATGCAGAATATGGAAATACAATGCTTGTGAAGCCAACAAAGCAGATTGTAAGATTCATTGTGTAAGAAAGAAACAAAGGCCTGTTGTTCAGAGGCTTAAAATGGGCTCTGAAGTAAACAGCTGTAGGTATAAAACAAGCAATAACCACCAAGGTGATTAGGGGAGAGTAAGTAGGCCTTTTGGATTAGAGGAGGTGAAGATGTAATTAAAGAAAATGAGGGTGTTGCTGAAAAGATAAACAATTCCTTGCATCATTTTTTTGCCAGCTACGTATTAGAAAAATACCTTGAACCTATTCTTTCGACATAAAAAAGATGAGATGCCACCAGACATATAGGTACCCCAAAAAAGGAAGGGACAAAACAAAAAGAATAGAGAAATTAAACAGCCATTAATAAGTCATCAACCACAGAGGATACATACAGACGAAAATATTTAAAGAATTTAAGAGTCAGCTGACTGGACCTCTAAGAAAATATTCTCATACTAGTGATGCCATTTACGTACTGCATGGCAGCAAATGCTGCACTTACATTTTGAAAGGCCTTAAGTGATCATGCAGGAAACTTTCCGATGAGTATATTTTCTTTTCAGATGACACAGTAGTTTAGTCAAAACCATCATTAAAGTGGAAATACAAGACATACACCAGATCACAGGCAGCAACAGCTCCCCACAGCTGTAGAAAAAGTTGCACCTCACAAAACTGACAGACATCTTCAAATGCACCCGAAGAAAAGTAAGCACGAATGGCTTATTTGGATTTCCAGAAATGTATCTCTTGTAACTAAACAATCATGTTACAAGAGACAAAAAATATTCAAGAACTTGTATAGAAAACTAAACTTAGAAATAAACAGTGTAATTTTACTGTGGGGAACGCTTAGTGGCGAGGAACTGGTAGGTACTGTGGGAGCAACATATGTGCTAGTCATCAGAAAAAGGAGCTATCAGCAGAAGAACAAACCCCCAAATGACACAAAAGCATGCAGGTAAGTCTAGACCAGAAGATATCCAGATAAACCCAACTAACCTGAGTAAATGAGCAACACAATAGCAAGCAAAAGTCAATATTGACAAATGGGATATACTCAAATGCTTAACTGACTTATGAATTAATGGTATTGACTCAAGAAAGAAATTTAGTATGGGTTTGTAAGTTCTATACTCTGTGAGGAGGAGGAGCAATGTTAAAAAAAAAGCTATGTGAGAAAATAAAGAATAGAGAAAATATTTTTATTCCTATATAAATAGAAAACTGGATACACATGTATACTGCTGAAAAAAGATATTGGCACAACAGAGGGACTTCACGGACTCATAACCAAATATAATTGTGGTGTACCTACTTGTAGGGGAAAAAGAAAGGTTCTAAAAAACTGTAGCTGTTCAGGAAAGAGGTGAGCAAAAGGTATCATGAGGACAAACTCCAAAAGAACAAAAATACTGCAACTCCAACTTTACATCACCAGTGGCACCACATGGCACAGTATGTGGTGACTGAATATACAACACATACAGTATGTCATCTCCAAAGGCATTTCTTGTACACATGTAGCTATTTCAGCCCACAGTTTTATCTCATGATATTTGGATATTTGAAGAAGAGTTAACAAAATAATTTTCATCACTATCTTTTACATATTTCAGTAAGTCATAGTCAAAGATAGCTTCCTTAGGAATGTAATAATCCCAAAACTTACTCCTCCTTGACACTTTTGAGACGATCAAGTCCAAAAGAGTAAAAAAGATTTCTAGATGCAAAATGCATCTAGAAAAAAATTTACTGACATTTTAAACAAATCATCACACTATTAATGTCCTTGGTTGAGAAATAAAAAACACAAGCTTGTATTAGGAAATAAACAGAACAAACAAAATGTGTTATTTAAAAAAAACTCAAATGAAAAAAAACTGTGAATATAGTTTTTTAACTTAGGAATACTCCACGCACCATCTTAACTAAAGGAAAAAAAAGCATTTCTATTAACTGTTCTCATCTACGAGACAATGGAAAGAATTTAAGTTGATTTACTTGGGAGCTATACATCTATATGCTTATACATTTATTAAAAAGTGTTTAGACAAAGAGGTAGGTACTCTTCTTTGAAGAAATATGCACTGATAAAATTTAAATAAACAAACAGATACTTTGGCTAAGGCTTTGCATACTCTTACTCACTGACTCCAAGCCAAATTAAAATCATTAGGACTTCAAAAAGCAAGCTAATCATTCAGGAAAGGTGGAATCTGGTGTTTACTAGCCACATATTTTCTGATCCACTTGCATGCAACTCTTATCACTGCACAATATTGGTGAATTGAACCCAGATACATTCCCAGGTGGTTGTACCTGTGGAACTTGATGCAGAAAAGCCAGGGAAGCTGCTAGTTTGCAAAATCAGATTGGTGAAACGATTACGGAGGACACACAAAAGAGTATGGGACTTGAAAACAGACTGTGATTTCCTCTTAAACTTTAGCACAGATCTTTGAGAGTCAAAGATTTTGAAGAAATCATTTTTCAGTTCCTCCATCTGACCATTCGCAAAACAGATCAAATACAGCCTCATAATCATGCTGTGAGTGTTAACTGTCTGTGAAATATTTAGACATCCCAGAGTAAAATAAAATAAACACTAAAAACTACATAACCCCAAAGGGCTTGTATGGAAACCAGGGCCAGATCTGCCACTTGCTTTGCACCAACAGCCTCTTTTTATGTCCTCGGCACTGTCTTTGCCTGTTTTGTAGTTAGACCCTTATAGCTTCAACAGCTTCCACCTTCCCAGGTGGAAGGATAACTCTTATAGTAAAATATTTATGAAGTGGGATGTTGGCAACTGTGCAAGAGTACATGCAAGGAAATTCTTGCTCAGAGGAGTTCACTCCCATCCTTATACATGGTGAGGCTGATCTTTACTCACATCTATCCAAATTATCTTTACTCAAGCAGCACTGTTGAGACATTCTACCAGTACTTAAATGCTATACTGCTCTTGAGTAAAATCCCCATGCCATCTAATCCCACTCCATCTAATGTCTTCTTTGGGTTGAACAGTCAGGGGCAGCGACTGCTCATCACAGGCATGAAATTTTACGGAGGGCAAGCACCAAGCTGGGCAGGAGGCAAAGGAGATGTGAACAGCACTTGGTTGGATGGAGGCACAGAACGGCAGAAAGAGAGTGGAATTAAAAACACTGAGAGAGAGTGGAATTAAAAACACAGAAAAGGAGCGATTCTGAGTTGAGTGACCTGCAAAAGCAATCATGAAAACACAGCACTAGCCACATCAATGTGTTGTTTATGTAAACACTTGCTAGCATAGAAGAGCTATTTGCTTACACTGCCAAAGGGCAGCCGAACTAAAACTGCATCAAGTTTGGCTACCACAAGGTAGTGGGGTCCATTTTTGCCTCAGGTGTATTCTACCAAAAAAATCTACTCTAAGCTCTCTGAACCCCCAAAATGCAGTATTTCCATTCCATAATCTCAGGACAAATTCAATACAGGGAAAAGGGGAAGTGCTCTGTAACTGAGCTATCAAATAACAGTACAACAAAGCCAAAGGATCCCCAGCAAATACAGACTTCCTAGTGAAGCCAAGTATCTATGGTCCCAGTAGGCTAAGTGACTTTACATGAATAAAGCTCACTTTATTCATATTCAGAATTCTTCCTTCAGCAAGATTAGTTTAGACATTCAATACACTTCTGTAGCTGTTTTCATGCTGGCATTTGTGTGTGACCTAAAGACAGAAAAAAAAGATGGAAAGGAAAACATAAAATGGTGAAAAAAGAAATCAGAGATCCATTTTACAAAGAAGAGAAGAGAAAAACAGGGCTATTAAGGCAAAAGAAGAATATATTCTACAGAGATGGCCTGATTTTTTTCACAGGCTGCAGGACCAGGGCAGTACCTATTCCCTCTGAGGAATCCTGTAAGTATTTATGCCGTTCTGCTGCCCAGAACTTCTGAAAAGCAAACATTCACTTTGTAAGAGAATCTAGTATTGTTTTGGTGGATTAACATAGGCAAATAAGCGTCACTAGCCACAGAAAAGGAAAGAACATACACCCTTCAGATTGCTGTGCCAAGCAACAAGTACTTATGGCTATCCATTGACAGAAAAAGAAAGTTCTAAATCCTGCATTTTCTAACTTTCAGCAGCAGCAAAAGCAGACAAACCAAGAGAACAATAGTTATAAAACATTCTGAGAAAAAAAAAGTACAAGGTTGGAAGTATTCAGCAACAGAGGAGGGGGGCATGGGAATTTATTTCAATTATTATTGAGGAATGGCTACTATTCCTATTCACGTTCATCTTCACCATAAAGCCAGAGGGAAAATGGGACATTTAAGAGTTGATCATAAATGTTTTTATTTCCTATTCAAAAGGAAAATAATTCAAGCAAATTATCTCCTAGGGACTACATCTGATTTAATTTAGAGTTGGAGAAGAGATCACCAAACAACAAAATTATTGTAAAAGTTCAAAACTCTGCTAGGAATACAACTTTAAACAATGTTTCCCTCAGAGAGCACGCATCAAGATGATCTTCAATAAAGTCCTGGGAAGAGGAGAATATTCAGGAGATGCTTCTGGTTACATCATATTATAAGAAATATATTTACTAAAGACAATACACAGCTTTGTGGGAAAGAGTCAAGGGCCTGTGTCCCAGTTGGCATGAAGTTCAGATGCGAGTATGTTCTGCCTCTTCCGTCTCATCGTGGTTTGTCAAAACAGATCAGAAACATGTACATACCTCCCTGAAGAGTCAGCTGTAAATATCAACCAACCTAAACAGGTTTGCAAACATCGAAGAACATTGAGAAGGGGGCAGGTGTAATTCAGGAACCATTTTAAAGGAGTTGTTGGCTTTTAAATATCTTCATTGCTTTCATTTATTTATTTATTTATTTTAATTTGCAGGGGGGTGGCTCTCTTTTGCTTTTGTTTTCTTTTAGTCTTCAGGTTTAATCTCAGCATTCCCCAAGCTCCTGTACAGATAATATACAAATTGTTCTGTACATAACCCCAACCAAATTTGGTGTCAAACAATGTACATTTCACATATCATACGCCAGCTGGGTACTCTTTAATTCCTTCTGAAAAAAACAGAGCACACTGAGTGTTTACCTTCTACATTTAAGAATTATTTCCAAAACTTAAAAAAAAAAATTCACCTCAGCAGAGCTTATTTTTCTGTTATAATGCCAAGTCTTGTCCGATCGGGGGTTGAGATGCACCCTCCTAAAAATCCACACATAAACTTCAGTCATGTTGTTCTGCAACCAGAATGAGTGAGTTTCTTTATACTAACACTATTCCTGAGACACATGGAAAACTGAGCACTGCCAGGCAAGTTGTTCTGTATATAAGTTATCTTCATTTTTCTCAGAGATGCTTAAAAACCTACCCTTCCATTTTTCTCCATCTGACTGCACGCTACTGTAAGCTGGCTGGAATGTTGTGGGGGAAAAAAATCACAATTATGTTTTACTCTACTGATAATCATTCGATATTAGCTCCTTCTCTACCTCGGCAGAGGAAGGAAAAGCTTGTTAATCAGTCAGTGCAGATGATTTTTGTATTCTTCATTTCCTCATCTCGAAACGGATATATGAGTGTGAGTTCAGCCTTTCCCTCAGAGTGCGAAGGGACCTGGTACCACTTCCTACCAACAGCTGCACATGCTGAAAAACCTCTTCCTTGGCCAATCAGTAATGACTGTTTCCATCACTGTAGAGCCACGTTTCCCAATTTGGATTGCAGAAGGGCTCAAAGATGGACCTGAAGTGTCCGCAGATATGCTTCAGCTTAAGAAATCCTACTCTTAAATGGAGCTTTTGAAGGTCTTATGAAGCAGATAAGCTACAAGGAAAATATACTTTTCAAAATGTTAAGGAATATTGGGCATCTCTCTTGGTTTTATCAGTTGCTTATGACAATGAACTTGTTGCTCAGCTGCCATGCACAAAGTTTCACCTTATCAGAAACTCTCTGCCCAAAGCCTGAGCCACCAGCATGTCCTGCACCGATTTACATTTAAAATAATACTGTAGTTCTGAGAATGCAAGAAAAAAAAAACTCTAAAGAGCTGCTAGCATTACTAGCACAGTGTGGATGCCACACTACTGCCTTTAGAGGAATGTGATCCGACTGCCCTGTCCTTATACTGATGGAAATACATCCACAAAAACGTCTGACAGAATGAAAGATCAAAACTCATGAAACACTGGCTTGCCTCCCTGCAGTAATTCAAATCCAGCTCCTCATCTGAATGCTCCCAGCTGAAGTGCTGCTTCAGTAATTAGTTGTTTTATTCAGGCAGAAGAGGAATCTTGCTGGGCGGCCTTCTTGAAATTGGGAGCAGCTTTTAAGAACTCAGAGATGCCAACTTTATGGTGAGGTGTGGTTTAACACTGACAAAGGGAATCAACAAACTTTTCTTTATCTTTTCAAGCTCTTGGGGGTTTCAGCTTCCTCCTTGTAGAGACTGCTGGGCCAGATGTGATAGCCACAAGTGAAGGACCATGACTGCCATGCTTTACTTCAGTTGACAAGACTTGCTCAAATACACGATTGTGGTACATCACTCAGTATTTTATGCAAAACCTGGTCTAAACATCAACATAACGTCCTCTCTTAATGGTAGAAACACATAAATTACTCCGTGTTGAAAACACCACTTTCACTGTTACTATTTGTTAAACTGAATAGATAAATTCCAAGAAGGAACATCGAGGGATCTATTTCTCCCCTGTGGATTTCAAAAAATCTGGGAACTGTGCTACTTGGCATTGTTCAGATTCAAAACAAATTGATCATTTCTAAAAAAAAAAAAGAAAGAAAAAAAAAAAAGAAAAATATCTCTTGCTCTGTTCAGTCCCTTCAGAAATTCTGAAAGCCTTTGATCACCCAATGAAAGGAGGAACCTGAAGGCTTACAGCCCTTGCCCCTCTATCAGCCATATGGGCTCCAGGACAGGCAGGAAGGAGCCATGCAGGGAGGAGGGTGATCACCTCTGCTCTCTAGGAACAGCACTGCAACTCCTCGACGCTCCCTCAGGCATTTCTCACCAGCCCCCCCAGTTAGTGTGGAGATTGTTTCTAAGTTTTCATATTTGATTTTCTGGATTCTGAAAATCTAGACAACCAGTCACCTTCCCAAACACATATATACAAGCATTGTTTTGATGGGATACTGATATTCAGGTATCCTGAGACACAGCATTCTCTCACCTCCCCAAATAAGCTATCTCAGTCATCACCATGAACTTCAAACTTATGTTTCTGGGCAGGACCCAGTTTCTACAACTATCCTTTATATTTCAAAATTAACATTTCTTTATGAAACAGACTTTCGTCCCACAGCACAGCTGGTATTTGTCTTAGCGTGCAAAAAAAATACTGTTTTCATCTAATATTCACTAGTCAGTATTTCCACGGCAGAAACTTGGTCAAAAAAAGAGGAGTTACTGGTGTTTGTTTCTTTAGAATACTAATGGCAGGTACAGAAATAGGAATGGAGCAACTTCTCTGTGGACATCTGAATCCAGACCCACAAGCTACTTTAAGGTTTCAATGAAAAATCAGGTGCCTACACAACTCCATCTTACACCCATGCAGTTCTTTCCACTTTTGCATTTTAAGGGACTAAAGAAGAACTCTGAATGCAGCTCAAACACTTCTACCTTTCATTAAGTCCCACGGTTTTCCATATCACGCCAAGGTCCAGGAAAAATCTATGGCTTCTGCCAGCTAACCTGTCTAAAACACATTTTGCACGTGAAGGTCTCTACAGGGGAGCAGGTAGCTCTCCACTGAAGGGGAAGGGATAGTCTTAAACTGTCACAGGCTTAAACTAAAAAAGTCATCACTCTGGGGAACATGCACAGTGCTCACCAAGGACTGTTTTGCAACTAGGACTGCATATTTCTATGACATCTTACAACTCAGACATTCTCTTTAGGGGATTGTGTAAGTTTTACTGTAAAACACGGATTTTCCAGTCAAAATAGGCAGCAAAAATGTGGCCAAAGGAATCACCAATAGCCCACAGCACTAATGGCTTTAACTCAGTGATGCTACCTTTAGTATAACACCATTTCCTTCCTGCATTTTCCACTTCTCCATCTAAAGCTGGCATGAAAGCTGCTGACGTGAAGGTATCCCAGAGCAGTCATCACTCCTCCATGATTTTGGGAGCTCTATTTCCAACCGGGCCGTGCATTCAGTCTCCCTCATGGTTATTCTCCCTCTGGCTTCAGAACTCCTGTGTTTCTGGCAGCACAGCCCTTCAAATGGAAGGGCAAAGAGTGGCCTTATCCTCACTGCCCTGTACAGGCTGGTGGGCACAGCACTTTCTTGGGAACGAGGAGTGTGGTGTCCAGACTTCCTCAGACAGATAGCGAATGGAAAGCTAGGATTTCTGCACTTCCAGGAAAATTGCTGCCACCCTCAGGCCATCGCCACCACATCCCTCCGTACCTGTGAAGAGACTGGCCTCAGCTTCGGCTGGCTGAGGGGCACAAGGGTGCCAGGCTGGGCCGAATGCCAGAACTCACGGGACAGGAGCTCACACTTGGTACTGCGCTCAGAGCTTGCCCGCTAGCTGCAGGGATTCCCTTTCCCTGAACAAACCCACCAGGACTCCCCTCCACGACTCCACCTTTCCTTTCAAGGCATTCAGGCCTCTTGGGCTGCCTGGTTCGCCCTCCTGAAGCTGGTCATTGTCTACAGCGCCCCAAACACGGCACCCGATTCCAAAGGACCAGAAGTCCCACCACAGTGAGTGTAGCGTAATGCTGGTAACACCTGAAGGTGGGAGGCTGCCTGAACAAACGTGGGGAGTCATTTCTTTGACCAAGGAGAGGTACTCAGGTACAACGTGCACTACGCTGTTGGTGTCATAAAACAATTTTACGTTGCACAACTGAGATGTCAATGTCTCGTCTGTACCATCATGCAAATATTTTAAAGGAAAAACAAGTAACAATGCTAGCTAAATGACACAGAACGCACTTTTTTCTCCTCTCTGAATCAATTTCAATTTTAATGCTGTGATAAGGTCTCTGGCTTTAAAAGGGAAAAGGCCAAGGAAGAAGATACCATATTGTGTTACTTATGTTTGATAGTTAGAGATGGGGTTGAGGTCAAAGGGATGTAAAACCTTTTGAGACAGAAAAGGGAGCAAACTCAGTTTCAACAGAAAAAAAATGGCTGGTTGTGTTTTGACCTCTTGATCTGGCAGTGGAGTACACTGTATTGTTAACCTGAATGAATATTAGTCATTTCAGGACGTAATCACAGCAGGTTCTCCCATAAATCAAACCTCTTCCCATGCTTCTCTTCAACAAAAACATCTTATTTGAATGACAGTTTTTAATTACAAGATCAAGTCCTGCTTACATAGAGTTTCCATTTCAAAGAAGCATTGCACTGATATGAAAAGTCTCTAGGAAAAAACATCTTTGTCATTGGATAATGTATGAATCTTGACTAGCCTACAGATTTCCTATAGAAAAATATAATGGCATAGCATTTAAAGTACCACACTCTTGCCAAATGCATATACTTAATTCACTACTTATTCACTACACCTCAATTTCTGTAAGCTTCTCTTGTTTCCTTTGTAGGAGTAGAATTTATATGAAAAAGATTTCTCAACCTGGAGGATAAATCAGAGAGGAGGAAGAGGGGCGGATGGCGGGGATTTTCTGGGTGCCACTGGAAGCGTTGGGAGCGGTGCCTCTCAGCTGCCTTGGGCTCCTCGGGGCTCGGTTTGCCAAGCTGCAGATGAGACTCAGGCAAAAGGTCCTCCCTTCAAGGCGAGGAAAAGCCAGGGCAAGAGCTGCTGCCGCACGCGGTGGAGGGGAAGCTCTGTGGGACGAGGGGCTGCAGGAGCCAGCAGGAGCTGCGCTCGGGCCAGGGCGGCACCCGGGCAGAGGCAACAGCCTCTCCTGCCACCCTCACCCTCTGCCCGGGAGGGGAGCAGGGTGGCCGCCCGTGGCTAGAACGGGAACAAGCGCCCGCCGGGAGGAGTCACCATGTGGGTTCTCAAACAAATGAGGAAAAGGCAATGAGAAGGTGTCCTCGGAGCAGCAGCAGTGCAGGAAGAAAGAAAAAAAAAAGCCTCTGAAAACCGCTGGATTATAATTTTATGGTAGTATTATTTGATGGCCTGACTTAACAAGTCTTTCCAACTCCAGTTCCAAAGATTGTATGGATACTTCCCTATCTCACCCAGGTGTTTGAAGTTTAATTAATTAATGTTTGTAAAGAGCGTTACAATTTCCAGATGAAAGGTCCTATGCAAGTGCAACGTAGTATTACTCACCGAGGTGATTGGGTTAGAGAGTATCACATTACACAATACAGCTCTTCCCTCAATGATTTTGAGCGTTTGAAGTTCTGATAAAAAGTATTTATCACTAAGATAGATATAATGGAAATACGCTTAAGGTGTGACCTGGATTATGAAACCAGAGGTATGGTTTTGGGAACGGAACAAACGAGAATTTAAAACAACTCCTGAGGCCAGATTTGTCTACAGTTGTATAAAATGTATTCTGTTCTTCCTTTTTTCCCCCTCTTCCAGTAGGCTTTCTTCTCTCCAAAATAGAACCGGTTATTACGAAGGGTGTGAGCAGACCTGCAACAGTTCACGTTCAGTTCCTATTTCCATACTCATCCAACTTGACATTTTCTCATGACTTCCTCAAAATTATTTTTGGTCTTTTTTTTTTTTTTTTTAAGGTTAGAATTAACCCTAAAGGTGAACATTTTCTTTTCGTAAAGTTCTAGCCCAACAAGCAATTAAATTGAATTAAATCAAAAGTTTGTGGACAACACCAAACTGGGGAATGCAGTCAATACACGGAAGGCAAGGCTAACATCCAAAAGGATCTAGGCAAGCTAAAGGTACAGACCAACAGGAACCTCAAAAAATTTAACAGACACACATGTGAAATGCTGCATCCAGGACAGACTAACCCCCTGCACCAGAACCAGCTGGGGAGTTACTATCTAATCTGGGGAGCAGCTCTGCTGAAAAGGAGCTGGGGGCTGGGGGGCAGGTGGCTAAATGGGAACCAAACTGTGCACCGTGACAGTGATGGTAAGAGCATCTTAAGATGGCTAAGAGCCTCTTGGGCTGTATCAACAGGAAGTATAACCAGATCAAGGGAAGCGAATGCTCATCAGACCAACTCGGCAGTACTGTGGCCATTTTTGGCTCCACCTCAGTGGAGGAAGCACAAGAGCAAATGAGATGGAGTCCAGCACAGGTACCAGCAGGTACAGGCAGGGTACCTGCTCCTCAAGGAGAACGTGAGGGAGCAGGGTGAAATCACACTGAAGAGGAGACGGTTTGGGGGGGACCTTAGAGCAGCCTTCTTGTGCTTGCATTGAGACATCTGGGCATTCCCTGCCCAAACAGGCCAGGGAATCAACATCCTTGGGCTTCTGAGATCCAAACAGACAAAGTCCCGAGTCTGAAATTAGTATTGAAATTAATTTCAGACCAAACGTGGTCTGAAATTAGTGTTCACCCTTTAAGCAGGACTTTGGACTACAAACCTCCTGAGGTCCCTACCAGCTATAATAATTCTATGGAAATAGAAAAGAAGCAAGCAAACCACCAAAAAAAAAAAAAAACTACTCTAGCTTATGCTCAGATTATGTGACTTGTTCAAGATGAAGGCTTGGTTTTCTGTGATTGAGTAATTTTGATCAAAATTTGCTTGAAGAACAACCTTATTGTCTGTCAGAAAACAACTGCCCAACTGTTCCAGTTGTCAGGTTGCGTATTTGTTCCTCCTCTGTCATTTTTCTATCAAGTTTACCATGGCAGCAAACAGCTAGGATTTGGGATAGTTTGTACATGCAGGCATTATTGCATCTAGAGCTGTCAGTTAAAAGAAAAATAAATCCTAAAGTTTTAAGAACAGTGGGTAAAGGAGTAACTGTACTTCAGCTTGTGCATTTTCCCTCTAAAAAAAAAAAAAAAAGTCCATCAATTTAAAATTGAATATTTTTAAAATATAGTATTATTTTGAGACCAAATTTTAAAACAGAAAGCCTTCTTTAGCCATGTTTTCTCAAATTTCCTAATATTGAGTAAATAATTAAACTTCAATGAATGTTGTTTTATTGTTAATGGCACTCATTTAATTGTTAGTTGTTCCAGAGGGACATTCTTGTTCGTTGGATTTTTAATGCACACTTTCATTATTCTTTCAAAATTCTGTTCTATCCCCTCTAGGAAGTGCAGTATTTCCAGTTTGTATGGAAACAGAACCAATTACTCTGAATAAGGATGTCAAGAAAACAGATTTTTTAATGGGTCAAGTGTGTCAGTTTCTTTCTTTTTCTCTGTATTATTCTTCTTGTCCTCCTCTGTCTCAAAAAATTACAGAAGTCCTAAGATCAAAATGAAGCAATATAAAAGCACAAAAAATGTTTTCGAAATTACTGAAGACTGTAGACCCTAAGGCACAACTTTTTGCAAATCTGCTCCTTAATACATTCTAAAGAGGTCATTAAATCATTCTAAAAGGACTGTATTAGACAATGCATGAAAATAAATGGTCTTTTAGGAAAGCAGAACTCTTAGCAGGGCCTAAGCTGAAACAACACAAAGTTAAAAATAGTATGCTGACTCTAAAAATACAACAAAAGAGCTATACCATTGGTAATAAAGCACAGAGCAGTTTGGGAAGAAAGATGGTTTCCTAGTTGCATTCTTTGCTCAAATGCTTTTTAAGGGAAAAAGAAAACTACACAGAAACATTTACTTGTCATTACAACTGCATGATATTAAAGGTAAACTAAGAAAATATCTTCATGGAAAGAGCATTCTGTGCATAACATGTTAATGGTAGTTAATGAACCCAAACCCACAGAAATCCCTTTGGACAGCTAACAAACACACACAGCTATTAATTAGGTCACAGTTGTTTCCTCAGAACTCTTTTGTTCACTTTAGTTGTAGAAAACACCAACATATCCATCACTCTTGTGGGGAGGTATTCACCAGGGTAGAAAATATTTATTTATTACACCTTAAATGCTTGCAATTACATGACTTATTATGACAGTTCTGCTAGTTTCTCTTCTGGCAAGTACTATAATCACTCACTTCACAATTTACTCTATGTATCAGAACACCATTCACTTCCATTTCATTCTTTTTTAAGTGATTTTCAGCATTTTCATTTTCAGCTCAATAAAGAGATTTGGGGGGGGGGGGTGTTTTTAATTTTCTAAGGTGAGCAGCACTGAGAGAAGAATAATTTCTGCCTGAAGTCTAGTTAAGTTTGAGTTCCACTTCTGAATGCCCACTTCACCCACTACGTCAGTTATTTGCTAACTGGCTATGAAGCAAATGTTTGCAAAAAGCTCCTTTCCTCCTTTCCCATTGCAGAAAATTGCAGTGGGCAAAAACTGTGGGCTGCACATCATTTCAAGGATGCAGACCAGCCAGGTTTCCTGAGAGCCTAGGGAAGACCATCTCCTCTATGAAAATAATGAGAAAGGATTGCTCCTTTTCTGCGCATGTGTAGGGCCAGCAGGATAGTAAGGACGGTGCTTTGGAGGCAGACCATCTCTGCTCTATAGCAAACAAAGCTGACAGAGGCAACTCTTCATCTTTTCTGTCTGAACCTTGCTTTAGAAAGCTGCCCGTGTCCACTAATTCATCAGTCTAGTTCTACTTCTCCCACCACCTCCCTTGCCCAAAGGCAGCTCCTGCCTCCTCACGACCGTGTCTCCTGCCCCACAACCTCCACCACTTCCTTCTTGCACACCCCACACCACTAACTACCGTCACTACCTCCCCCAGCCCACCGAGACTGAATTAATGAAGCTGGCTGAATCCAGCTGACTCTGCCCACCTGGGCGTGCGTCTCCTCAGGCTCCAGGCACTGCCAGAGCTCATTTGCTCGGGTCTGCTGCTCTACCTCACCTGTAATGGGTTCGTGCCTCGCAGGCTGGAAACCACATGGCCAAACAACGCAAGAAGTCTTTTCAGGTCACTACTACAGTTTCATGAGTTGTCAGTCCCTCCAGGTTAACTAGGATAAGTCTAAAGGACAGCTATGTTTCTAATCATTTCTGGATCTAAACTAATTAGATAAAAAATCAATAAAATCCATCTTATCCAAGGACCAAAAAGAATTGAAGCAGCTGCCTGGCTTACCATAATCTTGTCGCTGTCGATAATGGTGTTGAGGCGGTGCGCGATGGTCAGGACCGTGCACTGAGCAAACTTCTCTCGGATCGTCTTCTGAATGAACTCATCTGTCCTGCAACACACAAAGAGCAGGGGCGACAAAATGAGATGCCTGCATGGAAAGCTGAGCAGCAGGCAGCACCTGGGACTTAGCACACATGAGCGTATAGCAGGAACTATACAGTCAGGAAGGGATTACAGTGCTGCTTCCTCTCACTACATTAGGTGACTTGAAGGCATATCGTGAACTATAATCCAAAAGCTGTCCTCCAAAGACTGAATATAAAAGAATTCCTTCTTGGAAGCAGAGCATTCGGTTTCACTCTCACAGACTAATTTTCTAGGTATTTATTATAGAAGGAAAAACACTCCTATTAGCAGTTAGATTCAGATATTCCTACAAATTTCCACACCAAACAAGTAATTGTTATTTTAAGCTTTACCTTGCGCAAGCAGCGAAGGAAAGCTGGTGAAAGCAAATACTCTTCAGTGTAAATGGGCTGAAGAGTGAACGCAAGAGTGCCTACAACTAAGGTTCTTGACTTCAGCTGTGTAAAAAAATAAACTAGATGGTAAATAAATCAGTTCAAACTGATCTTTAGAATCCTGAAAATCTGAATTTTCAACAGAAAATTTTAAAAAGAGAAAGAAAACTTGGTATATCACTAAATCAACAGGGTTACCTGTAACTCATGTGCCAAGGAAAGGGATAAATCCTGTCTGTTAAGAGTCTCCTGTATGAATAAGCACCAAGGAAATCATATCAGGAGGAAACAAAAGGCTTGAGAAAAATAAAAACCAAGATGGAATAGAGATACTGAAGTACCGGGTTGAAATGAAAACTACAACATACTGAGAACAATCCTAAAAAAGATAATAAAGTTATGAAAAACAAAACAAAAATACCCAATGGGGCTAAAATGCTCTAGCTGTAGCATGAGCATTGAGGCAAAAGAGCGGCTATACCGATAAAACCGGAAATTATTCAAGAAACTAATTGCAGCTAAGTACTGACACCATCTAACTTGAAGACCTGCAATGAGGCACAAATCCAGGAGTCTATATGGTCTCCCTATAGCCCAGGCAGGGGAAAGGCAAGGCTGGCAAGTGCATCCGAGGACCTGAGCCAGGCAGCCAGGCAGCCACCGGAGACCGAATGCCCTCTAGAGGCACCGGCCACTCGGCACCGCACGGAAATCTCACCTCCCAGCCCGGGCACTGTGCCAGGCTGGCTGTATGGGCAGGTATCATGGATCCGCTTTCAAAAACAGGTTTAATAGATTACAGAGAGGACTATATATAGAGAAAAAAAGGTGTAAGAATTAAAAATCTCATCCAAGAGAGAAGGAAGAGCCAAAGGGCTCAAGACACAATGGGCTTAGTGGGACCAATGAAGCACCAGCCTAGAAATCTGCACTTGAAGGCAAGGTTCTCACATCCAGTATTTATATTAAAACAGGAAACTGAATGTTTATAGAATGACTGCATAACAACAAGTGTTGTACCTAAAGTTAACAAAAGCCAAAGAATATATAATTATATAAATTGGTATATTCAGACAGCTATACAACTCTACAGAAGGTGCATGCAAAACTTTAGCTGTTCCTCCAGTTGTTAAAAGTAGATGGAAAATTAAATAAAATACAACAAACATTCATGCCACATTAACAAATGTATTCCTCAGACAAATTATTTTTTAGGTAGAAGCACTCTATAGTGAATCTGTCTGGACATGCATAGACATTTGGTATCACGTCAAAAACTAAGATGTGCTGTGCTGTGCTGATGGTGTCAATTAGGAGGCACTAACAAAAAGGATAACAAACTTTGGAGTAATAAGATGACTTAAGACAAACGGGGTAACAGAATGGCTTTCCATAACAGGAAGCATTACTTCATGCTCTGAAAGACCGAACACAATTTCCATGGCAAAGTAATGTTGAGTGTTCAGCATGACAGAGGAAGAGCTCTCTACAAGAGAGACCACTTTATACTGACAAGAGGACAAGTCACCACAGAGAAGGTAGACATAGCCTAAACTCTGCCCAAATCCTTTTTTGGGTAGACTGTAAAAATCTGAGCCTCTGATATATCAAATTCCCATCTCCATTTTGGGACAGGAAAGCTTCTCAGCAAGCAAACATCACTGCCGTGCCTGCATCCTCATCGGGGGACAGAAGCATCAGAGCTCCACCATGATTCTGCAATTGCTAAGGAAAAACTAAGTCTTTGCCTGAGTTCTGGTTGCAGCCTGAACCACCAGAGAGATTTGCAGCTTGACAAACTCTTTTCATCTTTTGCCAATAGCTTAGCAGTACTAAGCATTAATTCAGGAAAGCTGAGAACAAGGTCTGGGCCTCCATCAGAGAGAGCTTGGACCTTCTGCTTCTATTTCCTAGAAGAAGCTGAAGGACATGGAGGGAGCCCTCAACTCCTCCTTCCCAATGAGGCAACCAGAGACAGGCCAAGAGCTCTTTAGCTCAGTGGGCAAGAGCTTCCCCAAGAAAAGCACCCTGTAATGTCCTCGCACACCTTCGATGATGGTAACATTGTAGGGTCTGCCCCATTATTAGAGCACATATATTTTTGCCATCTTTGCAGCAATGCCTCAGTGTTGCTCTCAGACTATTCTCTCTTTGAGCAGAGAAAACCAGGGCCACCCACAATAACGCACAGCAGGGCAGAGGTTTGTACAGGCAGTAGGGTGCATCCTCTGTAACAGCTCAGCAAGGGTCTGCACTGAACAGCAAAACAAAGGCCTCAATAACACTACCTGGAAAGAGGTGAGACAGCCTTTTTCTTTCCTTCTAGTCAAGCCTGGGGCAAGGTTTCCTGAAGAGCAAAGGACTACAGAGAAAAGCAGCTTGCCTAGAAATGCTGAAAACAACTTTTAAAAGAACTTGAAATGATTTGCAGCTCTCAGGTTATACCTGTTGTTATCTTGGGAGAATGGATACTGACTGAACATCCCTGTCCTCTGCACTCATTTATTATCCCTTTTATTTATTATATGCATTCTTCACAGCACCACCTCTCCCTGCATTTAGGTTAGAAATCATTTCTCATTCTTAGAGAGATGTTATCAACCTATTATCCTAAACAGGTATTTCTTGAATATATACTGAGCTGTAATAAGGAACTGTTGGTTGTATTGTGGATGCAATAAAGGTTTTAAAATGAGACTACAAAGTAATCAGAAAAAGATCTAATAATTCCATCTTCAAACTACAGTATGAAATCTCATGCAGACATGTCCACCTAGAGGAACTGCACCAGATCCTCTCTCGGGCTCACAGGACCTTGCAGTACAGCTTTTGGGAAGGCAGACAGAAACACCGGAACAATCTGCCCAGATAATCTTGGGAAGAAGGTAGGAGGGGACAAAATTACCAAAATGGCCATGTACAGAATCAAGTGCTGACTGAGTACGGAGACTATGTCCCATGCCAGTTGGCTATGCCTATTCTCCAAAGTGCCCAAAGCAGTAGCATTTCTCTCCTTTTTTGAGGGCACAAATGGGCCCTTTGTGGCACTTAGGCACCTGGCCGCTGCCTGCACCTGCGGCCAGACAAGGGCCGAGGGATTCGGTCACTCATCGCAGTGGCTCAAGCCCCACCATCTTTTCGGCACATCAGAAACCAAAGACACAACCAGAATCCCAGACCAGGGCTGCTGCATGACAAAACTCAACCCTTATCTGATTAAATGGAAATCAGAATTGCTGTACTCCCCAAGAAGAGCACGATAAGAAGACACAAAACGGTGGCAGAGCTGCCCCATTGGCAGTACGGGTTGGGAATCTAACAGCAAATTTCAAAGCAAGCCAAGATTTGGCCTATCTGCTGACTCTGTAAAATGAAAACTATCTAAAGAGGAAGAATAAGCACAATCTGAATGAGGGCTGCTGAAACAGAAACACTGGATAAGTCTTTATCTTCATCCGAATGTCCTCTCGGGACTGTCCCAGAAGCGTATCTCACACTTCACAATTCCTCAATGGCCATGGAGGAGGCAACACATGCTGATAATTTCTCCAAAAGAGAGGCACTCACAGATAGCACTTTGATGTAAAGAAAGGTTAAACCTTACAAGGTCAAACTGCCTGATGAACTGAACTATGCTCAATTACTGCGTTTAACCAAACTCCATGAACAACCAATTTAAAAAGTGGCAGCAGATCAGTCTCAAAATTTTCTGTTCTATACAAGCAGTACAAATGCCACTTATAAGATACTACCGTACTCAGTGTACAAACATCTTAGCAATCAATGCTAGCATTTATTTTTTAAAAAAGGCTCTGTTAGCATGCATTAGGTTTTAATATATCACTGAAGTGACTACAGAAAGATTTGCAGCTCTTCTGCTTTGAATTTGTCACAACTTTTGAGAATTGTTTAACTGCTTTTTCATTTTTCATTTGATTTTGTCTCCCTCTAAACCCTGCCTTCTCATATTTGCTGCCAGGCTGAACTGGATTAGGGATACGGCTGCAGCAGCAGTTGAGCCAAAGATACCAAAGAGAAACGAAGAGAAGAAATAGCATCTCAGAGCTGGTGGCTGCTCAACCTGGTATCCTGTCCCAGGTGCTTGGAATGAGGTGTTTTTGCCACCAAGCAAGAGACAGGGGTGCCAGGCACGGAGGCTGTGCGTGGGGAAGGAGGAGGTTTTCCTTCATGCCAAAAACGCCTCCCAAACTCTTTGGCTAAGCAACAGGCATCAGCATTTCCTTGTGAGCCTCCTATCAGATTGCACAGCTGAAAAATCCTCTGCTCAGGAGCAACAAGTGAAGGGAAAGGTAATGATGATTGTAATGCAAACTGAATTCAAAGAAGAAGTTTTAAGTTATTATTTGTATTGTTATGCCTAGAGTCAACACAAACATTTACCTTATTATAATATATATTGCAGCACACATTAATCAAGATCCATTAAACGGATAGTGCAGGTTGTGAACACATCTATGAGATGTCAAAATGGGGAGGATGAGTAAGATGGCATTAAATTTCCGCAGCTACGATTAATCGCAGTTAATCTATCAGTGCTCAGCCAAAAATAAACTAACAGCCAAAAAACCCCAACAACCCACACGACTCTGGGAAGGGAATGCACTCCTCTAAAGGTTTTAGAAATACCCTGTCAGCTGAACTGGAAAGCCACTCCAGTGCCACCACTTCTCCCCCAAGAAGATGCTATAAAAATGAGTCACGCCCAGATGACATAGAAAATCCTTAATGCATCTGTTTGAGGGACTTGCTGGGTTATTGTCCTCTTTGGACGTTGAGTTCTCCCTCAAGCCATAGTTTGTTGGAACTATATATTCAGCTCAGGCTAATTGATGCAGTACGTTTGCAGTATTGTTTCCAAAATATTTCCACCAGCGTTTCAAATGTTTCAAAAATTAACAGTGGGGGTACTTAGCTATTGGAACAAGGGTTGTCATTGAAAATGCCTTCTATTGAGGTTCAGTGTTCTCCTAGAAATACGCTCTAGTTCAAACAGGAAAGAATTCAGGAAAATTCTGTTGGCCTGAGTTATACAAGACATAATAATAACTGATAAATGGCTCCTTCCTTTAGCTTTTAAAATTTCAAAATCTGTTTTGTAATTCCTGTGGTATTTGGGATATTCTACCTTTTTTACCCTATTTCATCTTTAATTTGTTATATTGTTACCAAAGTAATCTGAAGGGATAGCATCTCATAGCCAGAAGAATATCTGGTTTTGTTTACAACCATTTGTTCACCTATTTTTTTATTAACAAATTTGCTATGTTTTATTTTTTGCAGAGCAATTTCTTCCTGAAGTCAGCAGAACTCAACTTAAGTTTCATGGTTATGCTGATGTTACTAATCTGCATTTCCAAAAAGTTCTTGTCTATGGCTGCAGGACAAATAACTTTGAATATTAATTTTCCTACTCGATGGAAAGCACTGAAATGAGGGATATTTTGAGCACATTCCCAGTTTATATCATCTGCTTTGTATCCAAAGCTCTGCTTCCCCAGTTTGAATAGACAATAATGATGCTATCATGGAAAACACAAAACAGCAATGCAAACAACAAGAAACACAAAGCATTTAAGTTCATCTCTACAGCAGAGATGATGATATTAAAAAAAAAAAAAAATAGAGCCCTTCTCAACGTGCCAGATTTTGTTTTTACCTTGGGTCCACGTTTGCTGTTGCTTCATCAATGATAAGGATCCGATTTTTTTTTAGAACCGCTCTGGCAAGACACACCAGCTGCCTCTGACCAACGCTAAAATTAGATCCGGACTCTGCCAGCTGTGTCTCCATCTTATTAGGTAGATCTTCCACAACCTCCTTCAGCTGCACCTGTTGACATGTCAACACGCTGTAGGATGAGCAACTCCCTTTTAAATCAGCTATTGTTTGCCTGATGACACCACAATAAGTAGCAAGGTTTGTCTTTTATATTCTGACATAGTACATGCAAGTGCCAGGCTGGATTACTCTGCACCATTAAAGCATATTGTTAAGATTTTATTAATGTTCATTAAAATTAAGATATGAATCAAAATATAACTGGATCATCATCCCAAAGGATATTTTTTTCATAAAAGACATATATAAAAATGTACGCTTCACATTCACAAACACACCCATACACACACACACACCAGTTCACCCTTTTTCAATCAACAGCTGTGCCCTTATCAAATCTGAAGCATCTAAAACCTAACATACACAAGCACTATAATGTTACTTGGCATGTAAATATCAGATGTACATTATTAGATTAAGTCACCTCTTCCAAGACATTCCACAGCTCTTCATCGGTGTATTCATTGAAAGGATCTAAATTTTTTCTCATCGTTCCAGTGAATAAAACAGGTTCCTAAAGCCCAGAAAAAGTAAGACTTTACTACATATGCAGCTTTTATGCTACAACAGGTAATTTAATAATAAGCATAACTAATCTACATCAGCAATGGCATAGAAGTATCCTGCAACAACTTATCCTTTATGAAATGCAAAACAGTACTTTACAATAAGACCACACTGATAGAGGCAAAAAAAGAAGGCAAAGTAAGTACTAGACAAATTTATATGGGGATATTTCAATAAACAGGGCAGGTCTGTTGGCAGAACTGCTGTACACATGTCTGTTGGTACTCAGGTCAGTACTTACATGCCACTGTTTTGATACCACAAGCTATATACATATTTACATGAAATTACTGCTATTCTCCTGGCATTGTTAATGAACATCAGCAACAACCACTGTAAATGGGGTTATGCTCCTCAATTACATTAAGGCTGTTCCAAAAAGCTTCTGTTTGGACTACATAAAATAGAGAGGAATCAAAGAGCTCACAATGCTTTTTTGACTTTGCTTTTTCATTTGGCTGTTTTTTTTTTCCTTTCCCCATTTCATACCATAAAAGTTCTTCAGTTTTACTACTGCAGCTCCTACAAGAAACAGCTTCCACCATTTCAGGGCAACGTTCAGCTCTACACACACCGGTGTCCCCCTGCACTGCGGAAGCACAAACCAGTCGTGCCCCAAACAGGAGCACGGACGGGCAGAGGAGCCTGTCCCATCCTAACAAAGCAGAGCCTCAAACCAGCACATTCACCCACCCAGGGACCAAGGTGGATTTCCTTAGAGCTGAAGTAGCTGCTCTAGTTCAGGCCAACAACGCATTCATCAGACTGGTTCAGATCAATTCACATTGAAAAATGCAGTATTTGGGAACGGAGACCAAAACTTCAGATTCAGAACTCCCTAAACAAGAGACTAATACTCACCTGTGTGAGCTGCCAGACCTGAAAGTCACACACGGGTACAATCTGAGGGCTAAATTCCTTTTAATACTACACACAAAGACAACAGCAAGTCAAAAGTTTCACCACTGCTGATCAGAAAGGGAGTCTATTCACAGTGTTATCAGCATCTCCTTTGAATTGGAGAAATTTTATACAAGTATTTTCTTTCCCTACTGCATCTAAGTGCTCCATCTAGCCCCAATGACATCCAGCTGCACCAAAGCAGAACAGAATTTAGACCTAACTCCCTTTTATTAGGTCTTTCTAAGCCACTTTGCGTGATACGGAAGGATTAACAAAGATGGAACATGGCACCGGCAGCGCGCATGTTCCTTGATGTAATACCTGAAAAATACTTGAAAATATCTGCTGCATTAAGCAACATCTGAAACAACAACAACAACAAGCAACAACTGAAAACCTGTTGAACCAACAAAAGGATTTAGTAAGAACATTAACAGGTTGAAGAACATTTTTCTTCAAAAACACCTAGAAATAATTTGTTTAACAATATGTATTTTAATACACCATTTGGTGTGTTTTGAAAGTATTGTTAGGTTTATATTCCATTTCAATCTTTTTTTTAATAATAGACATAAAAATATATACTCTTTAAAAATATATATATATTTATAATTCAGCAAAGTAAGAAGCCGAATTTATAAAATGTTCATAACTATTATAGAAGTCCTAACAACAGACGTGTACTGCAACAGTAGATAAGGATAATTTTTAATTATCACTTCTGACACAGATTATTATTTAAAATAGTCTGGTTTATGAGAGGAAAGTAATAAGACAAACCTGTAAATAATTGTTGTAAAAATGCTTGCAGTCAGGGAGGCAGACAACATTTGCATAGAAAAGATTTACAAACATAACCTTCACACAGCTCCATCTAAGGAAGCAATTAGAAGCCTAAGCACATTTTATTTCTCTGGGTAGGTATTTAAACTTACATATAAGAGAACTTCAGTTCTGCCTCATCACTCTCTAGGAATGGCTCAGTTTAGTCTGCTTTATGTCACAATTCTCATAAGCATCTCTCCCTCTCTCTGTTTTCTCAGCTTCCCACATAATTATGAAGATTTTTGCTCCATAATAACTATCTGATGTTACAAGACTATTACTGATAATACTACTAGTAATGTAATAAAAAGACAACACCTATACTATAGTATAATCTTTATTCTAAATCCTTCTCACTAGCAGCTCGGCAGTATTGCATATTGTTAGTGAAAACAAGTCTTCCTTTATATGGGAAAGAAATCCTACCAGCTAGCCCTCAGGCACTTAAAACCCTCAGGGACCACGGTGAGAACCCATAACATAAAAATTGAAGAAAGTCACAGAACTCAGCTAGATTAAAATAGTTTCATGATCCTGTCAATGAATCAATGCATTAATAAAAAAACATGTATAACTAAATGCATTGAACTTTGAGCATCTGCATTGCTCAAGATGTGGAAACTGTTTCTGACCAATTGTTTTCCTGTCTCAGGGCTCTATTTTTACTCAGTTTGTCCGAATGCTTCCAAACATAGAAATCATCTGCAATAATTATGGACAAAGATTTGAAAAAGCTGTGGACCTTGAAGGAACTGATGGTCATTTTCAGGAGAAAACGAGGAAAAAAAACCTTACACCCAAACAAAAGAAACAGAATTTTAGTCTAGGTAGAGTCCTCTTTAGACATAAAAGCCCCACTATCTTTAGTGAGCAGTGTCACTGTGCATTAATGAAGCCTTCAGTGTGCTGAAACAAAAGCCTGCATTGGGCTGCAGGCCATTTTTTAGGGGGGTGGGGGAAAAGGGTATACTTTTTGCTGGCAATAGCACACCCACTCTTTCTTTCATTCCTAGCCTTTGTACTGGGGGAGAAGAGAGAGCAGGAAAGGCAAGTAATCAAGAGGCTTAAAAGAAGCACCACCCTTTATTTATTTATTTATTTATTTATTTATTTCCAGATTTTCAAGTTAAAGAAAGTAACTAACAAACATGATGGATGAGGGCCATTCTGCCAACAGACTAGCAAAACATTTGGATAGTCAAAGGACTCTAAACACAACTTCAGTGATAAAATACAGAGTTCTGAGAATTAAAACTAACATGGCAAACAAACTTCTCTGGTTTCTAGCTTATTCTATTGTCTATCTACTAGAATAAAAAAAAAGCAAGATGAATGATCAGTGTGTATAAGTACCTCAAGGGACGCAGTGAGGAGTATGGGGCCGGCCTCTTTTCAGTAGTGGCCACTGACAGAACAAGAGGAAATGGCCACAAACTGGAACACCAGAAGTTCCACAGGAACTTAAGGAAAAAAATTCTGACAGTGAGGGTGACAGAGCACTGGAACAGGCTGCCCAGAGAAGTTGTGGAGTCTCCTTCTTTGAAGATCTTCAAGACCCGCTTGGATGAAGCCCTGTGCCACGTGCTCTAGGTGTCCCTGCGTGTGCAAGGGGGTTGGACTAGATGATGTCTAGAGGCCCCTTCCAACCTTATGCATTCTATGATTCTATGAATTACTTGCCAAAAGCGCAGTTTTATATTTATAATAGTTAGAAGTTTTCTCCCTTTCCTCTCCCTCCAGAGGGGTAAAAAGACCATAGGATAGGTCAGAGCTCCCGCAGAAATTGGTAACTTGCAAAGGCTCTGCTTTCAGGAAGCTCAGAGGTCATACATACAGTATGTATGTCTTGTCTGTATGTATGGCTCTTTTCTGATTCAACTGCACTTCTTGGAACACCTTCAACTAATGTCAGAGAGGTTAAGCCATTCACGACTGCCATTTCTTCCTACATTTCTGGGCTTCTGAAGCTCACCAAACTTTAATCTATGACCCATTCTCTCTTTCTCAGTGTGCTCTTTCTCCACATAACAGTCAGTCCACTCCACTCCACAGTCAGTCTGTAAAGGGGCGATTATAGAGTGACCCCTCAAAGTCTCTTTCCAACAAAGCTTTGGACAATGACTCAAACAGCAGTTGTCCAAAAAGTAGATAGGGCCAAACTGAGAAGAAAACCCTTAAGTCTCTTAATCTGATTCTCTTCATCTTAAAAAAAAATCGAGACTCTACTCAATAAAGAACAGGGTCATGTTCAAGTTCTTAAGTCTACTGCATACAGAGCACATCTTGACAAAGTTTTAAATACCATGTCAATGGAAATGGAAACGCACAGGGCAACAAAGTCAGTTCTTACCTGAGGTATAATGGAAATTTTCTTGCGCAAGTCATGGAGTCCTAGCTCTGATGTCAAGTACCTGTCAATCCAAATCCTTCCTTCAGGTTCGGCCAACCGAAAGAGAGCGGCGATCAGAGAGCTTTTTCCAGCTCCCGTTCTTCCCACTATTCCAACCTACAAAACAAATCAAGCTGGTCTGACTAAACCCAGAACTTCGAGATTGATCAGTATTTTAGGTCATTACAGATATAAAACATTTTTATAAACTTTTTTTTTTTTTTTTCAAAAGAAATACCTCCCCACTTCTCCTATCAAAATCAATTTCAAGTAAAGTGACATTTAGATACTCAATGATTTCCTGGATCACATTATTTGGAAGTGAAAGAAATCTTTTCCTAACAAAGCTTTTCTCTCAATACGTGTTAGCATGTCAACAAGATAAAGTGGCTCAGTGCACGAAATGATTCAAGGCAGCTCATTTCTATCTTAAATCTGGCTTGCACGGTGATGTCAGGCAAATCATTTCAGAAGTGCATCTATTTCTCAATCCCTCTCTCCCTCTATCATCCCCCAAAAGAAAAGAAAGACTCTCATAAAGCACTTGGCAAGCAACACGTAAGTAGTAATCACCATTTTAAATAACACTGTGACTGATTTGGGTTAGTTTGGTCAAGAAGAAGGACTTTAAAAGAGTCAGACTTTAAAGCCAAAATAAAGTTAAAATGAGCACTAATATTGCAAGCAGTATTGTTGCTTCAGAGAGCCGTAGCAACTGAAAGGATACACCTTCTCCAAGCAGGAGAAACAGTGAATAAAATTGGAGAGAATCATCCAATTTCTGTAGGTCCTCAGAGAAAAAAAATGTAAACTGTTCAAAATGTGGAAGGACTTCCAGAAAAAAAAAATCAGCCACGATACAAAGTAAAGGATTGCTACCTGGAATATCAAGGGATTAAGACTTACAAATGTTTCATAGGAAACTAACATCAGGGAGAAAGTAGGCCCATTAATAAATTACAAGAGACATATAATTAGTGGTGATTAAAGACTATTTGAACAGCAACGTTTTTTTTTTTCTTTTTTTTTTTTTTTTTTTTTGTAAAGAAATTTGTCTTGAGGTAGAGGATTCTTGGATGAAACAAAGCATAGTATGTGCTTTGGGACCGATCACCAAAGGTCGGTCTAACTCCTGCACAGATCTGATCTGGCAGGATTTGTTGCTTCCTGTACTCAGTTCTAACTGCTGCATTTGCAGAAAGAAATCAACACCCTGGAAAGGGTTCAGAGAAGTGCAATGTAAAATTAACATGAGCTGCAAATCCTGATTTTACGTGGAAGGATTTATGAGGATTAAACATGTACAATACAGCTTGGCGAAGTGATTTGGGAACAGAAGGAGGAGAAACACGAGCGCCACCGTGAATATACGTACAGACACCAGAGGGCAATTACCCACTGCCCGAGACTCAGATGTAAGCACTAACAACTGCTGGAATGAAATTAAGGACAGGAAACATTACATAGAGCAGCAAAGAAAAACTTCCTGAAAGTCAGGCAGTCAGCTCACCAACAAAGCAGCAGTAATGTCCACGTTTAATCACTAATGCATTAAACTTAAAAAAAAAAAATACATATATACGTATATGCATATACACTGCAAAAATGTATACCGCAAGCATGCAACTTGCCCTGCATAATCTAAAAGGTATTTTCTACTTCTGTCTTTTCTGCTTCAACAATGTCATGCAACAATTCATTATTGTATGACTGCCTATGAACTAACATTTATACAGTACTTATTAGAAAAGACACAGCATAATTTAAGCTAATTTGTTACAATGACTGATAAGAGAAAATAAATTATCTAGTGTTCTAAATGAAATCAATGAAACAAAGAAAAATGCTTCTGATCAGTTGCACTATGGCTTAGAAGGAAAATGCTGAACAAAGAACACACTCCGAGCTGTAAAATCAGAAGTTCAATTGTTTCTTTGTAAATGTCAGTGATATAAAGTATTGTATTAAGAATATAAAGAAAAAACATTAAAAAAATACATTGATACTTAAAATAAAAATGCAGCTGCTCTGCATATTGTCAAAATCCCACTTTCAGTTTGGCATCCAATGAAAGGACTATGCTCTTCAGTATTTAGAAAAATCTATTTGTATCTTTGGTCCAATTGACTACAGGCTGTTGAAAATTGACATGGATCTGAAGCAGCTCTCAGTACAAACAGCTCTTTTTCACACTGCATTCTTCGTAGCCACTGCAAACAGAGTGATGGTCCCCAAACAGGCATCTCAGCTGCCAAAATTATGCGGCTTGGCCCTTGTTGCCCAATGTGAGCCCCATGCATAGGCTGGAGTCACCTGCTACATGGACGCACCATTACTCAAGCATCATTCATACTTCAAAGCAGAGCTGCACAAGAAAGGGGGATGAGATTTAGAGCATGTCTGCTATGTCTCTGCTGTCCCTCAGGCAGCCTTCCCTTTCACGCTATGCTGTATGAGAGTTTACATGAACAGTGGCTGGGCTGTAAATCGGGGCTCAGCCTTCTCACACTAACTTCATCACGTAGCCGGATACTCAGATTTAGGGTATGTCTGGACAAGGAAAATCAGGCGCTTCTATCAAACTATAGTCAAGAAGCAGTCAGAGGCTGTTACAGTCAACGAAACACCTCGTCAAAACAAAGAAAGTGGCATAAAAAAAGGGTAATTTCTGCAGCTCCAGCCTCTGCTGGCTCTCCAGCCTCTGCTGGCTGAGGAGGCCAACGAGGCAGCTGCAGCGCTCCCTGCGAGCAGCCTCATGTCCGCCTCGGGCAGGTCAGGCTGGGCTGGGCTGTGCTAGCAAACATGCTGTAAGCAGAAGGTCCCTCCTGGCCCATTTTGACGGTGAAGTTACTGAATGCTGCGACACACAGCTCAGCTGGCAGATCCAAGGCCCTGAACAGCAAGAGAGCGGCTACTCATCTCCAACATTCGGACTATGTAAAGGTTCCCAAATTGGGCAATGGGGTGGTTAGAAGCCAAGCTCCAAGGACGGCAGGAATTTAACTTCATTTGTTCTGTCAGTGGCACTGCGGCCACAAGGAGTCTGCACCAGACTATCAGCAGACATAAAAACACTGACGGCTTCTGAGCAGAATCCTCTCGTGCAGCTGGAAACCTGGGGCTGAAGAGATGCTTCACCATAATTAAAAACAATATAAGGGGCACAGATGCTTGGGAGACTTACCTTACACAGTGGCAGTCAACTGCAGTATTGTGCAAAATATGATGGAAAACAAGCATGAAATTGCGGGCAGTAGTTTCAAGCTGGATAAATTCACTTCAGGATGACAAAGCCACAGCACAACCACACAGCAAAAGTAAACACCTCCAATACCCACCTCCAAGTATTAAGTAATACAATGTTAACATTTCTTCCTTGGCTTATTATTATTTTATTTCTGCCTCTCGCTAAGACATGTAAATTTTCCTTTCTGCTGACATATGGGAGTGACTTACAACAGCTAAAGAGCTGTCCCATCAGTGAGAAAAGTGAAGACAAACATCCTGTTTGCTGTTCTTCTTAAACACCCTCTTCTCAGCTTACACGGACCTAATTCCATGAGATCACCTCCATGCAGCAAAGTTGGGCTGGCTTCTTGTAACATGCATGCTATTAATAAGGTCCACTTGAGGAAAGGACCAGGGTTGGGACTGAATGGAAAAGCATGTTACAAATGAGGCCAAGGTAATGACTGTGGAGAGCTGAACCAGCCTCCTAGGGAAGATACCCTAATCAAAAAAGTACATGTGCATTTGAAACGTAGCAAAGGACAAATTAACACTTCGGGGCTCCAATTTAATTTTGTCTGTGGGGGAGGCCTTCCCCACAGCACTCTTTCAATTGGGATATTGTCAAAATTGGGGGAATAGAGTCACATTTGCAGGAGAAAGGATTTTATTTCTATGTTTCTTTTGGCTACCAATCTAATTAGTGGCAACAGTTAATTGGATTGGTAGCCAAAAGGAAGTGAAATAAAATCCCCAGTTCTAATGCTATGCAGCTGATTTGTATTTCTTCCTCTCCTCCGTTCTGGCCTCAGTGCCAGAGCATGCACACTCCTTATTTTTAATTGTCTCTATTCACCTTGCATGGTGACACCCTTCATTCCAGTTCTGTTTCACTTACTGAATCCCCAGTTTCCTACTGCAGTTCCATTTGCTTCGGGCTTGGAGAAACATTTTGGGCTTGGGTGCTATTCTGAATAATTGTCATTTTCTGATGAAACCCAAGTTTTGTCAGAAAACTATCACATACGCTTAACCTTTTGTTTTAAGGGCTAGATAGATAATTTGTCTTAATTACAAGTGTCATATTCTCAAACATATTTCTTCTAAATTTATAGGAAATAAATAGGCTCTAGCCTTAGTTCATAAATTTAAGTAAAGATTTAACTTTATCTTGTTTCCTGACATGCGTATCTTTTACGAGATGTTGTTATCACATAGCTTCTTTTCAGCCTATCACCTTTGCTTAACTACTGTGAGTGACAAAACACAGACACATACGTACCTTTTCTTTCGGTTTAATTAGAACAGACAAATGTCTTAACACCAAAGGTCCATCTAGACTGTAAGTGAAGTTAACATTTTCAAATGCTATCATCCCTTGGCTAGGCCACTCAGGTGGTGGATGCTTGTCCGTCTCCCAAGGAGCTTCCTTTTCAAGTTCTGTGTATTGCATTACTCTTTCTACTGATATCATCTAGGGGAGGAAAGATGACAGGTAGGCATGAATTTCAGCTGATTGCATACATGTGTATTTCATGTATACACACATATATAAACACATGTAAATCCACATATGTGTATTATGTAATATACATATACTGCATTTTAACTATAAAGATTCAATGCAAATTACTCCAGTTTTTCTTTCAAGCGGATATTGATCCTATCTTATACTTACTTAATACAACTAAAAAAGTGGAAAGAATTGATTACATGTTCCACTACAGATCCCAGCCTACTATGATACATAAACCTCTATGTTAGCACTAATCTTTAATCAGGGGAATTAATTACAAGTTCAAGTGCATGCATAAATATGAGAGAACTGAAGCTATGACAGTCATCTGTCAGTCCTAACTAAGATGACCCCATATTTTGCCATGTGTTCGGAAAACAGCTACAAAGGAAGCTACCAGATAAACTACTGGCAGACCTAGGATAGCTACGAGCATCAAGGTACCAGAATCATCAGTCCTTCATTCCTTTTTTCATCTTTGTCACTACTGCAGTCATCCCCAGCTAATGTTTTAAATATAATTGTCACAACCAACTCCAAAATTCAAAATATCACCATATTACTGCCTTAATACTCAATAAAATTTGTTTTCCCATGTATATGATGTCAAATACTAAAGAAAATGCAGTATTTGATGACTGATGACTCTAGTCTATGGGACATCAACTGGGAAGAGAAACAAAAGTCAATCTAGCCAGATATTTTTCCCCTCTCAGGCAAGTAATAAAAGCTCTGTTTAGGCTCCAGTGCATGTCCTCACCCATACATCTACTCAATACAATTTCAGTTTTAAAGAAATGTTGAATGCACAGGTATTAGATTTAATTTTCCTGAATGGTACCCACTCACGGGTGGATTCTGAAAAGGCCACCCTAGAAACACGGCAGCCTTATCTTGTCTTGAGCAATTCTGAAGATGGTGCTACCAGGCAGCAGGTTCCCTGACCTCACTGCCACTTGCACTTTTCACACTGCAAAATAAGCTCCAAGGAAAGTAACAAGTCTTTCTCCCAAGCATTTCTGAATCCCAGCCCCTCTCAAAGTAATTTACAACTCTGTGGAGTCCAACATATTTGCAGTTATAAAACTTCCTAACCTGAACAAAAAAGACCAACTTTTTTTCCCATTTCTTACTGAAGTCTGGCACCATTACTTTATGCATGTCTGGAAAATTGCCTGAAGAAGTCATGTACTGCACAGTATAAAAACAAAACTAACATTAATTTTATCTGTTATTCAGCATGGCTTTGTTACTTTCACAAAAGTACTGACTCTATTTCATAGGCTATGCTCAGCAAATCATAATTAAAAGGAAACTTGAATCGTCAACACAACACATAAAAACAGGTTTATGATGCAGTATGCTCTTTATGGTGCAATATGTTTTGCAGTATTTTTCTCTTATACATAGCCCTGCAAATGTAAAGAGGTAAAGTGCAGCACACTAGTAAATACTGTAGGTAGGTGGAAGGTGTTTTACTTTTTATATTTTGCAAACAGTCATCATTAGCTCAGTTGAATACAAATGCAACACTTTCAGATATTTGTTAATTTCAAACAAATGAAGATATACCCTTTAAAATGAATTAACAGGACCTCCCAAGAGGCCACAAGGGTTATGGAAAAGACACAATATGTTAAAAAACAAACAACAAAAAACACTTCTAGAGAGGGATTAATTTCATGTAATTTTAGCAACTTTCAATGTACACATCAACACTGGAGTAGACAGTCTTCTTACTGCTGAAAAGAGCAATTGTAAAGGTTCTTTTATTGTCAGCAGAGAAGGACATTCTCTGAGAACAATTCACCTCAATATACATTCAAAAATCACTAAATAAATTGCTAAAAATACACTGGTTTTCTCCACTGACTGTAAATGGTGCCTTGATTGCTTGTGCAAGTACTGATGCCCAAAGTCAGGTAAAAGGAATCCCATCCTTAAGACCTCCTGTCACAACAGCAAAAAGGAATCAAGAAGGGGAAAAAAGAAGGACTAAACATTACCAGGTTTTCAACTTCAGCACTTTGCCTAACACCCCACTGGAACGTTCCCATGATAGTGATTGCATAGGAGAGTGTCAAACCAACCTGCCCAGCATTAAGAGCTGCAGAAAGAAGGAAAAAAATTAAACAGATTACACTGGTAATTACACAAAATTCTAGGAAGCCTCACTTTCACACAAGCACATAATGGAAACATCAAAGCCAAAATTTTTACTGGTTACATGCTACTTACCATCAGTGCAACCAGTAGCTCCAGGCAGAATAATTACTTGTTGCCCCCTTGCCCATTTTTTTGAATGTTTTGGAAATTATGTGGGTTTTGGAAAAGATAATTCTCTCCTTGATCTGGCACTTTTTTAAAACCTCAGGTTCAAACTCAAGACCGCGCATACATAGCTTGTTAGGGTCATTACTGTTTGGCTAAGCCTTAATAACTTCTCAGTTATTTTCTAAGGGAGATAGTACAGCCCCCAGATCCATGCAAAAAAAACGAGCACGAAGTGATTTCAAAGTAAGTTACAAACATTTGCATCGAATCTGCACAATTGCAAATGGCAACATAAAATAACAGGATGAAATATTTCTTCTTCTATTTACATAAATGCTTACTTACTACAGTCACCAGATCAACTCTTGTAAAAAATAAATGAATTCTGCCTGCCCTGGTATTAAGCGTGATTGTCCTCTGACTTACTTGAACTTTATCCTAGCACAGCTCTATTGACTTCAAGAGAGCTACTCCTTATCCAGAGGCAAGGAAAGATGCAGGACCATTGTTTTGACTTGTCTTTTTGCATTCTAATAACTTCAAACTTCAAACTCCAGCTCAAAACTTTCAGTGACTGTTCGCATACAGTACTTTAAAATACACACACGCACACACACACAAGTTATCCAAAGAAAAAAGAAAAGAAACAAAAACAGCAAATTAGCACTAATTTTCATGTCCAAGATAATTACTTCTTCCTTCATATTTTAGATATTATCTCATTTTAGTACATTTAACCCAATTACATTCTGGATGATACATACACTAATGACAGTTCATGAGTTGTCACTCAGTGAATATAAACTGCACTACAACAAGGTGATTTTCTTTCTGGAACTGGCCTATCCTGCTGATCCAAGGCATGAGAGAACAGCCCTCAGAACTTCAGTTTGCGTTTTGGCCTCCTGTGTCATATGTAGAAAGGGAAGAAGTGTTAACAAGCAGCTCTGTGGGTGTTTCAGTACAAAAAGCAAAGCCCTGTAGGCTTGCAAAGGAAAGGCAAAGGTGAGGAAAAAGAAAAGGTTCTATTTGCCTTTACTGTTCTGAAAACGAGAATCTCGAGCAATAACTACAGATGGGCAGGCTTGTTTGCACATTTGGGCAAGAAGGGAGATACATGTCTAAAAAACCCTGGAGAGTTCTGAACTGCCTCCAGTATCTTCAGGAAAGGACATACAGCTCCAGTGTCCTAGACGGGGGAAGAGATCATGATCTAGAAAGAAGCATTTAACTTAATTACAGTCCTTAAACAATTAGAAACAGTAAACTATGAAGAAGAATGAGACATTACTATACATGGTAATTACTGGGTGAACTTTTCCTAACATCTGTACTTACTCTTGGCGAGAAGCAGGGAACCAAAGGCAACCACTATAACAAAAATGGCACAGATGGCATCCAGACGCACAGCAAACCACCTCGAGGTTGTCAGAAATAGAAACCAGGCCTCTAAAGTATATTTTACAAAGACATAAGAACAGTGGATTATTAGAAAAATGAGTTGTGTAATTATTATGAAATTAACTCCTGTTGATATTACAAGTTGTTATAAAAATAAAAGGAAGAAAAAAAATGCACCGTCATTTTCAAGTGCCTGTTTGTATGGATTGATGATAATCAGAATTTTGTCCTGTTTTCTTGGTAGAGTCTGACCTAGTTTCACAGTAACACAACCAAAGCTAGTATAACAAACAGAAATAGGAAGAAAAACAAAAGCTTTCAAGGCCTGAAGCACAGCCCAGTTACTCACAATGGTAGCCCCTCCTTAACTTCAGTGGACCCAGAATCGGAGTCTTGCACAAAATGCACAAGTTATACAGCAGTTCACCATAATATAGCTACGTTTACTGCGGTTCACTGCGGTCCTGTAGTCTACAGGCTGTTCTACACAGACTGTATCACAACCCACTTGTCCACAACAAATCTTTAGAAGGCAGCTGTGCTGGGCAGGGCAGATCTAGTTGGTACATTCAGTGCAGCTGTAGAGCTATTCAAGTGACCAAATGCACACATCTAGTTTTGGAGGGCCTTGCAGGTGCACATCTCCTACATTTGTGCGTCTATAATTTGGTGCTGAATTCCATCCCAGATTATCCACAGTATATAGGGGATAGCAGCAAAAAGACATTGTAAGACAGAAGGCAAAGCGTTGGAGCTCAAGCCAAAAACAGAAGTCAAATAAGCATAAAAAAAATACTGCATTATTTATTGCTTAGGCTGCAGTCAGACGAATTATTCCAGCTGCTACCACGTCACAGTAAAAGGTTACTGTTCCAGTCCTTTCAGTATTGCTTGTCATTGCTCCATACTAAAAATTAGTGCTTTTTGAATTGCTTAACTGTTCTTTTGACTAGTGCTGGGAAAGATTCCAAGTAAAAAAATCCTTGTTATGACAAAGAGAGAAGATAAATCTGTTTTTAAATCAGATAATTTGGATATCCAGTCTAAGAAGCAATCAAATCAATAATTCAGCCAGCAGGACATCATGTAACCTCTGAACAACTGTGGAAAGAGATGATAAAAGGCAGACAAGGAAGTTCTAGATCTGGCAATCTGCTGGTCTCCTTCTACATTAACTGCAAGTCTGACCACACATGTAGCAGCTGGCTTTGTTAAACAAAAGACATTTGATACGGTCTAAGGGAAAGTCACACAGCTAAGCACAAGGAATTACAGATACAGAAAGGAGGGCTACATAAAGTCCCCAACCTAGTTTCAGAAATCAAATTTATCATGGTGAGTGAGGCGCCCCTCTGAAGCCTAGCAGACAAGTGACTCTAGAAACTGAGCCTACAGCACCCACCACCATTTAGACAGAAGGTCGTTTTTGCTACAGTAGCCTAGAAGATCACAAAATGCAAGACTTGAGTTGTAGAATTCCAGCTCCAAAGTTTTACTCTTTTGACACTATTAACCAGGATGGTGCACTAAAACCAGCAAGCTTGAGATGGGTCATTCTGCAACCTTCAGTGTGCTTGGGGCTGCTCTGCATGCAGGAATTGAGTCTTCACAGGAATCCATGAGGATGCAACTTCTGATGAGCTTGCCCAGAGAGAGGCTGCACTGGCAGGAAGCAAGCTCAGGCTTAGGTCAATCCTCAACATGTCTTTTAGTTGTTTTGTTTTGTTTTCTTATCTAAAGACTACTTAATACTAAATTCATGGCCAGTCCTTGAAAGAGGGCTCACAAGAGAGTGTCTTGTTTCCCAAGCTCAGCCTCATATGGAGAGGAGGAAAGTGCTCCAGGCAAAAGCCCTGAACAAAAACACCGCTGGCTGGGAGAGCCTTCTGGGAGGTGGGAAAGAGTTCAACCTTCTTCAGCTGAGAAGGTGCTTAAGAACACAGGACATCCACCTTCTGGACAAGCATGGAAGGCATCCTCTCCTATCAGCTATGGCTTAAGCATCTTTAGGATCGTTAAGATTGGAAAGAAACCTCCTAGTCTGCTCAAAGACCGTCAGCTATGAGGTCAAGACCAGGTTGCCCAGAGCTTTACCTTCAAAATCTCCAAAGTGGAGACTGCATGCTTCTGGGCAACCCATTCCATTGCTTGACTGTCCTCATAGTGAGGAAGTTTTTCCTTATATCCAATCTCTCGTTTTCTCCTTTATACCTGTTTTACTCTCTCCTCCTTCCATATACCACTGCGAAGAATCTGGTTGTTCCTTTCTGGTAACATCCTTGCAAGTGTGGAGGGCAGCTACTAGATCTTCTCAAAGCCTTCTCTTTCCTAGGCTGAACAAGCCTAGTTTCTCCAGCTTCTCATCACAGGGATGTCTTTCCTCATAGCAACCCTAACCATTCGAGCAGCCCTCCATTGAGCGCCCTCAGGATTATTAATGTCTTTCCTGTATTTGGTAAACCAAAACAGGTTGCAGAATTGTAGACGCAGACTAACAAATGTTGATGGGGATGGTACCTTCCCTCACTCTACTGGTGGTGCTTCTGCTAATACAGCCCGGGATGCTCTTAACCACACTGCTGTCTCATGGTTGCACAAAGAATTCACAATCACAAACCTACTAATCCCCCTACACACCATGTGTGCTGATCTACTTCGGTATTTTGCTAAGAAAGGCATGGAGATGAGAAGAGCAGATAAACAAAAACAGTGCACATTCTTCTTTGCATAGTGAATCTTGTATATACCGTTTATCCACTAAGGACATTTTTCACAAACAACTTGGAAAGCAACTGCGTCTTCCTTCATCATCAGCTAATTTCAAAGTGATTTGGACAGAGGAGGGCAGACAAAGGGACGTTCAAAGCCTAATGTGCCTCCCTACAAGAGATGTTTTACCCACTGATAAGTGACCATGCTCATCACAAGTACAAGCAGGCAAAATTCTATAATCTGAAGATTATGGAATCATATGATCACAAGATCAGTAGATCTACTCTGGCCTTAAACTTTAAAAGTGTATCAATTTAAAATAAGGCATAGGATATTCTTGCATACTTTATGACAGAGAAAAGCTCAAGAATTTATCTAACAAATATAAAATCACAAGTTTGCATTTTTGTTCATTGGTCTTGGGCTTCTGCTGCACCTTGAAGAACAGTGCAATAGACAGCTGTCTAATGCAATAACATTTTCAGTTAGAAATTTAATTGATAGAGGTAAGGAATCACAGTACAAACCTAAACTAGATTAGTTTTGCTTGCAGAATACTAATATTTTACTCCTCCTGGTCATACTAATACTATATATTCATTTGAGCTTTGAAAGTGGCTCAAAGTAAAAAAGATAAGAGATTTACAAAACTTTTCCAGAATGATGACTTATATTAAATATCTTTGCCTACTTCTAGCTAACTACTTAATATTAAATGCTTCATAATATAGCTTAGCTTGTTTATAGCTTTTTTTAAAGACAAAATCCAGTAAAATGTCAAAAATGATTTTTAAAATGTTCTTATCAGGCATACTTGAAAATATTTATCTAAGACATTGTTAAAACATATGCATGGATATCTGAAATTATATTACAGCCCAAAGTAAACTCTCAAAATCTAGGCAGATAATAACTTTGTTGTTCTAATAGAGAAATTCTACCCTAAAGAGATGAACACACAGCTCCTACTGATTTTAATGTACATTATATACATGTCGCTGAGGGCGTAAGATATTTCCCTCCTACAGAGCATAGTATTTGATTTTTCATGTCAATTCCTCACAAACCTGAGTGGAGGTCTTGGTGTGCATCAAATAATTTTTGAAATCTTTCCTCTGCTTTCAAAGCCCGAATAGTCCAAAGACCCTGGAGGGATGACGACAAGTGGGAGAACACTGGACTTCGAGCTACAAAGAGAAATGAGAGTAACTTAGCAATAGCTCAAGGGCAACATTTAATTCTTTTTGTACTATGCTAATCTTTAATCCTAGTACTTTATATTTAACCATGCAAGTTACTGTACTGCATCCTCTTAGAATAAATACGTGATATCTTTAACCAAATTTCTTTTACTCAATTAGAATCATTCAGACAGCCAGGCAGATTAATTTATACCAAAATATCTTACATTTTTTAACAATAGTTGTCACCCAAGAGATACTTTGAGCTGTATTAAGGCACATGAGGCACCCATATTTGTTATTCATGATGTTTAATATTTTATATCATAACCAAGGTAAAGCCAAGCACAAAAATCAGATTAGGTCAGAAACACTATTGGATCCAAAAGCTAGCAACTTAAACAGGCTTGACTTGTGCATAGTCGATCTGACATAAAACAGGTTTATCATTATGTAGAAGCAGAAGTTAAACATGCACTTCACTAGACCCAAGGCAAAACCGAATATATTTGCAAAACCAAAGGAAAACTAATCAATGAATTGTCTATAAAATGCTGGCATTTAACATAATCATAAACAGGATTCAAGTTAACAAGAAGTCCCACCAAACTACATACTTGTGGATTCCAGACGCTTAATATCTCTGGAAGTGTCTAAGAAATATCGTCGAAGAAAAATGAAAAGAATAAATAGTGGAATTAAGGGGATTAGTATCCAAGGAATCACTGCCACAGCCACAGCTACCACACCAAAAATCTGTAGGACAGTCTGCAACACAATGGAAAGAAACAAAAAAAGTATTTGCCAGAAGAATTTAATTTAGCATGAGTACAAAATTATTTAACACAATTGAAACATTTAAACATTTAGACACAACTACCGAATTTTAAAAGTCCGTGCACTGTATAACATTTGAACTACACCTATTTTCATGCAATTTGAAGGATTTACCTAATTTGACTATTTGTGCAGTTCATGGCTTTCTTCTGCATTACTTGTTAAGAGATCTCCTTACAAAACTGGCTGACTTAACACGAGCATCTTACTTTCTGGGCTGTTTTTATGACTGCTGTAGCAAAATACTAGAATGCTGATTCATGAGATACTAAGTCATCTTTAATGGTCCCAAGCCATTTAATGAATCAGCAAAGTGTTTTTTCACTCTAGGTTAACAGTTAAACTGATAGTGTAGAGACTTGCAATTTTCTGCTAAGAACTGCTCTGTCTTATATAAACAGAAAGCTTGATACCAGAGAAAGTAAGTTTGCTCTTCACAAAGGAGAGTAATTGTGAAATACTATAATTAAGAAAAAAAAAACAATCAAAAACTGCAATATAAGTGTTACAAGAGGCTGATTTTACCAGGTTCACTAAAACACAAGAGATGAACAGCTAGCCTAAACCTGAATTTACTCTAAGAAAAGTAGGAATGATGGCGAAGAAAATCTTGTTGTTTAGGAAAGTGGATCCTGGCCCGGCTTGCTGACCTAAACCTCACATTTCTTGCAGACTACTTTATATCTTTTCCAGCCAACTTGAATATATTATGAAAATCGAAAGTATCCGCACGTGAACTCCTAGACACTTTCAGAACACCAACTTTTCTTTTCCCTTTTTTTTTTAACCAGCAAACTGAAAACATGCTCCTGCCATTTACTCATAAATTAAATAAGGCAGGAAAAATAAAAACACACACAAAAAGCCCATGCACAAGGAAAGTCACCACGTGTAACAATCAGACAGCAGAAACTCTAGCTCAACACCAAATTCCTATATTACAATAATTATCTATTTTTCTTAGAAATAACACTATTTTTTATGGACTAGATAGGAGCCACCTCTTCCTCATAATGCATATGTAGATTCCAGATGAATTTTCTGTTGGCTTAATCTTCAAATATAAAACAAAAAAAGAAAGCAAACCCCCGAGAAAAGGAACTAAAAAGCTTCCATGCTGTCATCTCTGGGTCTAGCCGGAAAAGCTAAGCAACTAAGAATGGATATTGGCAGAGCCACTTGGATTTTCAAGCGCTTTCCGCACTGCTATCTGAGAACAGGTCGGGCCTCCGTTTTCGCCTGTAGTAGCCCACCCGCAGGCTGAGGGCGACCTTTCACATTTGCTTTTTTTGAGCCTTCCCTGTCTCGTCCCTGATTTCAGCTGACCACAGCGCACGCTGGGACCGCACGGCTCGGCCTCGCCTCGGCGGCGCCTCTAGGCCTGCTCCTAAGGCCGGCGGGAGGGCTCCCCAGCAGCAGGGCCATCACCAACGCGCGCAGGCCCTGACAGCGCCCGGGGCCTCCTCGTGACGGGTGATGGGCTGAGGAAAACAGCTATGGGGTTGGTTCGGCCTAGGAGCTCGGAAGGAGGCCATCCGACTGCTCCATGGCTCACCCGCGGGTAGAGCTACTGATGAGACGGCACCGTTTAGCGTTCTAGATGCACAGAGCAGACGGCAAGCGTTTTGCCTAGGTGTCATCACGGGGAGGCACGGCGGCAGCGAGAGCATTTCCCTCAGATCGGGTAGGCACGTGGGTACGTGGGCACAGAGCCCAAGGAAGCACCTTGCCTCCTCAACAGCGCTGCCATCAGCCCTTCTCCGCATGCTCCTCGGGCCCTAGGGGCGGGTGAGGGTGACAGAGCCCTGGCACAGGCTGCCCAGAGAGGCTGTGCAGTCTCCTTCTCTGGAGATCTTCCAAACCCGCCTGGATGCCACCCTGTGCCACGTGCTCTGGGTGAGCGTGTGCAGGGGGGTTGGACTAGATGACCTCTAGAGGTCCCTTCCAACCTTAGCGATTCTATGATTCTGTGATTCCATTTTCATCGTGAAGAAGGGATAAAAAGAAGGCAACTAAAAACTCCCGACCACCTTCAGATTTTCTCCATCCTCAGTGGCAAACAGATCGAGGCCAGCTCCTTCCCGCTGCCAGCTCACTCCCACATCTGTTTTACGCACCTCCTCCCTTCCACCTTTCCCTCGGCCACCTCTCATGGGCAGCACGCTGAATCGTCTGGTTCCTAAGCAGTCACAGAAGCAGTTTCTGAAGCACTTCTGCCTCCTCATCAGCTGCAAACCTGAGGTGAAGCATTCAGGAAAGCTGCTTCTAGGAAAAGAATTACGAGGAAAATCTTAAAAAAAAAAAAAAAAAAATCCCAAACTGAGGTGTTAGCGATAATAATCTACAGCGTATTGCAAAGTGCTAGTGCTGGTGGGAGTATGAGGATCCAGCTCGTGTAAACAATACCTCACTACAATGAAAATACAGGGAAGGAAAAGATGGTTAGGATGACTAAAGTAAAAATCTGACACCGCCTTTGGAAGGAATTTTAGATGAGCCTGCACCACCTTATCATTACAAAAAATTTATGATAGGGTGGATCAGTCATGTGTGTTGTTTTTTTGGAAAACCAAACCTGCATACAAATTAACTCTTAATGAAGCAGTCTGAAAGCCAGACACAACTATTTGCAGACTGTAATCATGTAGTTATTGTGTGAGGTAAGTCAAAGGTCCTAATTCCCAAGTTTCACAACAGACAACCAACCTCTTCAGTTTAAGGCTGCCTGAACTTCTAGTAGATTCAATGCATGCAAGCAGGACGGACCATGCAAGCAGGTAATCAGCAGGCTGCTGATAATGAGCAATCTGATTAACCTCCTCTCTGCACTCAAGCAGCAAGCTACTGATTCAAGCTGCATGGCAAGAAAAGCTTTGGACTGCATACTTAAGGCCTTGGCTACCACAACCAGTTGACAGTTGATATTTGCATCAAAAAGCACAACAGAAACTTTCCCTACATAATGTAATATAGCCTATAAAACTGTATGTTTAATTTTATTCCTTATTTTTGGCACTGAAAGGTATTTTGTCATGACTGTGTAGAAAACACAGTAGACAAATTTTAAAAATTAGGAAAGACAACAGCTACATAAGATACCAATACTGAAGAGACTAACATACAAAGTGAAATCAAATTTGCTTCCAAACAGAGCAACAGTATCATCCCACATCCATTCCCAAATTTGCTTCAGTTTCTCCAAAGAAAGATGAATCCCCTACTCACAGACTAGCTGTAGACAACACACCCTATCCATACTCTGTCTGGGGGATGAAATCTTATGTGCTTTGTTTTGGGGTCCTACTTTTGCTTGCAAGAGTCCCGAGAAGTTTCCCTCATACAGACCTCAATCAGTCTCCCAACTGACTGTGGCTTATCAACCCTGAGGAAAAATCTCTCCTGTCTCACTGACCTGCTGCAGTCCCCACTGGACCATGCAGAGATCACTACAAGCCTCTGGGGAAGCAAATGTTCCGATCAGCACGTGCACTTGTGAAACATGGGCCTTCCCTTCATCTTCTGATAATCTGTATCTTTGTAATACTTATAGGTGTTGAGTGTGATATCCTGGAGTTTTTATCTCCAATATGCCTTGGTATAGGAAGAACAAGGTATTTCTGTACCATAATGATACAACAGAAAGGAATTTAACATGAAGAAATGATAGTAAAACAATCATAAAAATCTGGAATGTGACAATTACAAACCACTAGCTGTAAGCCTTTCTTTTTCTTGAATAAGCTATATAGTTTATACATTAAAAGCTATATAGTTTATACATTATTGCATATGACAAATCAGTTGTTCAGTCCTTCAACAAAGCCAGAATTGCATTTCATAAATTCATAAATTTCATAAGAATATTTACTCTTCCATCACAGCCATTCAGTATCAGTTATCTACCTAACTCGGTATTTCATGTTTGACTAAAGTATTCCTTGGAAAAAGGCACTCATCTTGATGTGACTATGTTAAGAATCCTTCGAGTCCTCTGGCACTTTGCATGGGAACGTACCCTCACTTGTTAGTCTGTTTTTCAACTTGGAATATTTCTGGTTCACGCTTCCAGTCACTTACTGTGGATTTAAAAGTTCTTCAGCCCCTTAGTTCCTCATGAAATAACCTATCAATCACATCTCCATCTTCTTTCTAATGTGCTAGACAGATTCAGGTCTTAAGGTTTTCCATTGTCTTCATCATTCAAAAAGAATTTCTGCTGTTTTTAATAACCTTACACAGTAGAAATTCAGAATCTTTTAAAATATATACATAAGAAGTACCATATGAGACACTGGTTTTTCTTCGTAAGTGCCTAGTATGATTTATGATGTCAAGTTACCTGCATGATGTTGGCAATTACGATACAGGCTCAGTACAGTAGGAACCACACGATTCTGGCCTTGCAGTCAGAGTCCAGGAAGATCCCTAATTTTAGGAACATCTACATTTACATTTAAAGCCCCACAAGTAGATAGTTGATTTTTTTTGAGTGAATCTCCAGTCAAATCCCATCCAAGCACTGCAGTGCTCCAGTATTGCGCATACTGGTATTTAAGCACCTTCCTCCAACTCCTACTCTCTGTACCCCACCACATACACATCCAAGGATCGTAACAGTTCATGGACACAGCCACACAGTCATGCTAATTTAATAGAGCAATCGTGCACATCCTGGCTTTCAAGTTTGCAACCTTAACCACATTAACTTAGGGCACTCTCGGTCAGACTCTGCTGTGTGAAGTAAAGCCAGGCCAAGAAACTACAGAACCCCACTCTGTCCGTACATGCTTGGCATCATGTTTCCTTCTCCTCCCTCCACTAACTAAAATTATTTCCTTGTTGGCTCTGCCAAATAACTGCATGTACAATCGATTTCTAATCCAGTTCTGAAAACGTTTTCTTTTTCCTTGAATTTTTCTTCTTTTTACTTTTTTGAATGTGTCCAGACTGCTTGGACAGACCCTGTCACAGAGCATGTGTTGGGTTATACTGGCACAGCAGAGGACAGCCCTCCTCGGCGAGGAATCCCTGTGATGAGGAGAACCAGCTGGTAAACACTTCACTCACATGAGCTGCACCCAGCACAGCATATCTGACCACAGTGTAGGTTTTTGCATTTTATCTTCTTTACTACTAAAAACAGAAAACATACAGAGAGAAACTCATTACCTTTGCACAACAAGCAAAGGTAGTATCTACACTGCTATATCTTGTTTTAGTTGGTTAAAGTGACTGGTACTGAGGTCTGTAGTCTTGTTTTCAAAATTACCTTTTTATTTGGCTATAAAATATATATAGAGAGATATAAAATATTTTATATTTTATATTTTTTAACATATATATATATATATATATATATATATATATATATATAAAGCATCACAGGACTATGGCTGTTTATACTACTACTTGCATCACACTGCCAGGAAGAGACGTGCCTTGAGAGAAAAACTATGAAGACTTACGGGTAGCATTAAAAACAACAACAAAAAAAAGTGTTGCGTGTAAATCCTGTATTTAAAAGATCTCTTAGTCATGGTTCTTTCCTGAGGCAACTAGTGACAGTAATCCATGACTGAATCGACATCTCTCCAGTACTAATTTAGCTTTAGAAAAACGTGCATGCTTGAAAATATAAAGACCAGATGCAATACACTGGTGGGCAACAGAGGAAAGGAAGGGAGACAAAGAAAAGAAATAATTTAAATTCGAGGTAGAAAGGCTGAAAGAAGAGTCAGAACTAAACAGTCCCAGCTCAAGCCCCCAAACCAGCAAGCTCATGTTATGCTCCTGTGAGTCATGCTCTCTTCCTCAGAAACTGCTGTTACCTCTTAGTGGACGAGAAGTTACCTGACTCAATCCACCCATCAGCGCAGCCCTCGACTCTCAGCTTAACCCTGCAAGCACGTGTGAAACGCAGCCACTTCTTTCAAGTTTCCACCTTCTGCTCAATCTTGTCTCTAAGAGACGGTCTTTCATGAGCATTGGTTTTCCTAGAAAAGCCCTGTATCCTTAGCTCCTCAAGGCAAATGCTTTCTGTGCCACCAACACGCTTTTTCATTTGGCTTGGCACACATCTTACCACAAGGGAGAAGCTTTAAGAGATTTTGGAATCCATGATGAGTTTTGTCTGGCTGTTCTTTGAGAACGAACTTAATATAACTTAATAAGAAGAAAACAAACAAACAAAAAAATCACAGTACTTCTGATGTCTGAAACTTCTAGATATTGATGCTTTATGAACAGACATGTAATCAAGCCCTGGAGTTCGGGACCCTTGGACACCCAAGATGCTCATCCTTCAACAACTTAACACAGCTTCAGGAAAACAGGCTTTTAGCAGGGCGAGAGCTGTAGCCTCTATTTAAGCACTTCTACACACAGGCCCTGTTCACATCCACTGCACGGAAGCCGCTGTCTCCAGTAACACCTCTCTCTTCTGTCGCTATTTCCTTTATTCAAAATTTCTAGGTTTTGCTACTCAAATCTGTTGGGTTTTCCTCTCATTAAAAAAAAATAAAATAAAATAAGTCTGCATTTAGTTCCTGGCTATGCTCCTACATTGTTATTTTCCCCCAAGCACACATGACATATATGAAAACTAGCCACTTAAATTATTGTCCCACTTGTACCATGAAAAATAAGTTATATCTTCCTGTGAAGAACCATGGAAGCCCAGCACATTTTACGCGGTAGTTCAAGGGAGCGACATTTTCCAGGAAGAGCGCAACATGCGCAACTCGTGTTTTCTTAATAGCTCATGCCACAGACTGTCTGGGACATGACAGAAAGGTGCCTGGCACCAGCCTCTCCTCCCAGAGCTTCTCCTCTCCTCAGATGGTGGAAGGTATCCCCTTACTACATAATAATTTAGGGGATTTGTGAACATATGCAGTCTCTAAGACTCCCACCCCAATACCTGCAAGTGTGATCACTTTGTTGGTTGCCCCCCTGGCTCCAAGATTCTCAGGGTAAAGCACTTGCAACTGATACTTTTCAGAGAAAACTAATGCTGGACAATTTTTGGTCTCCTGCTATCTCTTAGAAGCCATTTCCCACATTCCTCTTCAACCATATTAGTCCCATACTGCTGCACTGATGAGATCAAAAGTCTGACTCATTTTTCATCCAATAACAGATACTTTTTCTCTAGTACTACTACAAATGGCATATTTCCCATTTCTTTCTCTACTCCTCATACGGTTAGTACTTTATCTCTTCAGCATAGACTGGCTCACCCATACTTGTTGCTAGCCATATCTAACTCAGAAGCATTCTAAAAACAGCTTTGCTTTCACTGATAATTATTGCACTTTCTTCTACAGAAGAGGCACAGATAGAACAAAAAATCAACACATGTTTTGCTGCTTTCAGGCTATTAAGCTGCAGGAGGCAGATGTTACAAACACATACAAAGGGATGTGCGAAAAAGGGCACCTGAAGACCTGTGACGGGACCTATGAGCTAACGATGATGTTATCCTACCCTTTCTGTCCACACTGGGCCCTTCCCCCCCCACAAATGCCAGGCGAATTTTGGCTTACCACAGATGCTACTGCTCCAAATGTTCAAATGTTGCGGTTCTGCAAGCTTTCAGTTACATGGACTATTCTCATGGATACAACGTAAGAGCAACTCTCTTTCTCCTCTAAAAACACCTCGGCTTCAATTGCATGAGTTTTTTCTGCTCAACTAAGTCTACTTGTTTAGTCAAAAGCCAATTTTGGGTCTTCCAAGAACCTTAAAAGCTTTGTGCTACATTTGAGTCCTATGCTGCCCTCTTAAAAAGCCGCTGAGTTCTCCAGTTCTTCAGCCTTGCATAACTACAAGCTTTTATTTAATTTTTGTATCCTGTTCATTCTTGTTATTTAAAAACACACTGTCATATCTTTATTTTTAGGTGGAATGAAGTAGTACTCAAGATTTCTGCGAGTTCCACAGTGGTCCCTCTGCCTTAGTTAAATCAAAACTATGAAAAATATTAAGCGCAACAGATTCAGCTATCATCAGAAATAAAACAACCTTCTGTTCTTTACTGGTAACCCTCTTTCCTAGAGGATATGCACAAAACAAACAAACAAACAACACCGCAAAGTTTGTAGTCTGCCTTTGACTGCTTCCGCAGGTTCTCCAGAGCATTACAACTCCGATGGGGCTACAAACACTACTTTGCTGTTTAAAATAAATTCCTGACTCGCATAACTCTTCAGCATTGCATGCACTTCAGTAATCAGGGGCTCCAAGCTGCTAAGCAGTGGCCTGACACGTTCAGCAACTGCTTTCTATCTAATCCGCGTGGGCCTCCAAACAGCAGCGCCAACATCCGTCATCCAGCTCGGCCACCTCCTGCAGGTACCGATCCCAGCAGCATCTACACAAGCAAAAAGAAACCTTCTTGGCAGCCGAAAAACATTATTTATTTGGTACATACACATTCATGCCTTGTTACAAATGCAAGACCATGAAGAATTTCCTTTGAAGAGTGTATTGATGATGAACCATGAACATCCCCCTCCACAAAGCAAACTATATATACTTAACCAGACCTGCAAATCCAAATTTCAGTCCGTCACGATAACTAACTCCCTACCCCTTAGTAGTAGGCTACTATGACGAACTGCAAGAGGGAGAACTGAATCAGGTATCAAAGCCAGCATGTTTTCACTTTGAGCCTAAGAATTTTTTGAAACGAATATCCAAAACAGTCCTTTTAGGATGACAACTCGCTTGACATTAATAATGAGAGAGCTCTGCTTGTTTAAAGTAATAATTAGACTATTTCAAAAGTCACTACAGAAACAAACAAAGGATTTAGGGATGTGACTGTGCAAGAAAATGCAATCCCTTAGCATGCGCTTTTTCCACAGAGTAGGAACAGCCATTGCCTGGACTGTGAAAGAACATTGCTCAGTGCATACATTTTTACACTTTTAAGGACACAATCCAAACTAATTAGCATGTATAAATGACACAAAGTTCTCACATAAGGTAAATATAACCTTACTTAAGATATCTGATATTCAGTTCTCAGGTGAGCTCTCATCTTTTCCTCGAGCAGACTGCCCACACTTCAGCACATATCCTTTAAACAACAAATTCATCTGGAGTTTTCAGTTCAGCTGCATAGTTCACCAGCCAACTGCAGTATCAATTTCAGATCTCACAAAAAACAAGAAAAGAGTTCTTGTGTTTTGCATGAGATGCACATAAAACCCCAGCAGCACATTTTTATGAGATACAGTCTTTTTTTTTTTGCTAGAGATAATTTCCTGTCCCACATGTTTGTTTGGGGCATTATGCACACATAATAATTTAACACACAGACACACACATACACAAGTAATATAGCTCGGTAATTTAAATTACCTCGAAGTTTCTTCCTCTCTCCCTCCTGCATCCAAAGCAAAATTTCCAGCCCTTTTGCCAAACAGTAAAATCCATCTTTGTTTGTAAGCAGACGCCCTATCTATAGTATATCAATAGTTTAAGGCAAACTAGAAGATTTGTACTTATCACCATTTGGAACAGGATTGTTACACTCTGTGACTGACAGCAGAATTAAAAGATTTTTCGGCTACTGTGGAGTGTTAGAAATGTTAATGATCTTCAAAGATCTTAAAATACCATAATCAGAAAACTGTAAAACGTAAGTTAATTTACAGCATTTCTCTGCTGTCTTTGTCACAGTAAGAAAAATGAAAAAAAAAAAACCAACCAACAAAACTTCCAATGGATATAAAGAAGCTCAGATGAACAGAATCTCTTTTACAAATTCTACCCAAAGAGTGCAGGAAGCTACAGATCATACAGAACCGAGACAGCACGGACTTCCACACAAAGGTCTCATTTTCAGTAGATAAAAAGGCAGTTGGAAAAACTTGCTAAGGAAAACAGAAAAACCAATCTAGAGAAGAGGCTGACTGTTTTAGACGAGATCCAGATTTTATATCTACTAGTTTCAGTCACATACAACAACAACAATGTAGAGAAAGCTGGATTTTGTCTTCTTGGCATTAAGCCCCAACTATAAACACTGAAAATTTTAGGGAGAGCAAGAAGAAGTCTGCATCTCGCAGGACTTGCATGTTCTAGATTAAAAAACAAAAAACAAACAAACAAACTATAGATTCCTGCTTCTTTTGTTTCTCTGAGGAGCACAATATTCAAAACACCAGTCCTGCACTGAGAAAAATGGAAGTAGCAACAAAAAAGATCGACATTTGCTGTCTACAAATGCAGAAGTATGCAATCTAAAAGAAAAAAACCTAAGAAAATACAAAAATGAGAAAAGGATTAAAGGAAACACAAAAAGCAAGATGAGATAAAGGTAATAAAATCGTATTTTTCAGAATTATTTTATATTCTTTCCCATGTTAGGTATGAGGGCAGTTCTATAAGTTTTTAACATGGCTGAAACTTAAGTAAATACAAACCCTAAAACATTTTTAAAAGATTATACACACTACTGTAAAAAGCTAACAAAGTAGAGAGGGGGAAAGTATTGGGCTGGATTTCATACGATCGACAGAGCAAGAAGAGCTTTCCCTAAACATTTGCAGTCTCTGTATTAGCACTAGGAATCAACCTATTAGCACTGACTCCAGACTTTACATGTTTTATCATATACATATATAAGTATATGCGTACACAAACAACCTCAGTAAATACGCAATTCACATGCAAGACGACCATCCCTAAACTAAAAGGCATATGGCGACAGCAGTAGCTCTGGCACATATGATCCCCACTGCTGGTCACCGCCACGAAGACTAATTGGAAACGGAGCTTTAACAATCCGGGCATTGAAAACGAGAGGCCTGAGAGGTCACGGAAGAAGAGCAGCAGTTAGGGACGTGCCTGTGCTAAACCCACAGCTCCACAATTTGGTGTCAAGACACAATTGCGTCCTGAGCCTCCCTCCTGCGTGCAGTCCTTGCTCCTTTTGAGGGGGGCTACTTGCACAGAATATGTATGTAGGGTTTGGGAGAATACATAACCTCTTGACCATTCAAGGGAAAAAAAAGTAAAACTGAAAGTGCTTGCAAATAGCAAATGAGTAAAAAGAAAGTGACTTTTTAAATTAATGATACCGTTTTTTTTCCCCCTGAAATTATAGCTCAAAAATGACCCATGAAAAAATACACTCTCCTGTGATTTTAAGTGTTAAGCAGTCTTTAGTCAAGCACTAGCGGATGCCCTGTATGTAGCATGATATTTGAGAAAGCACAGTTGGACTATGAACTGCACCTAAAGACAGTTCAGGGAAACTTTAATGGTCAGGTGCCAGCAGGCACCTTCTGTTCCTTCCCTATCTACCTGAGCAAAACTGCGCCGTCTTGGACTGTGATTGTCACTCAAAATGATCAGCAAGCACCAGAAACAAGCCCAAAAGGTCTCTCCAAGATACCAGCTTGCTCTAAACACCAGGCTGAGGCGAACACACTGACGTCTAACATGGACCCATCTATTGGTTATTCTGTCGCAGTCTATTTCATGCTCATACTTTACACGCACACAAACATAGACACAGAAAGAGACGATCTTCAGCTAACACAGCATCTCGCCCACACAAGCCATCTCGCTCATGCACACACAGAAAGGCTGAGCACCTCCCCACGCCAGGCCCCCGCCTCTCCTGCAAATCACAAAATAACAAAGTCATTGTTCAACTAAAGGATACTGGAATTCCTTCTACACACTTTCCCTGACATCTTCACACAATAAAATGCAGGGGTCAGTGGTACTGAAACAAGTAACGGCAGTTCCACTCTTTTGCACATATGAAAGCAAGTGACCCAAGCTATTATTCCAGTCTGAGGCACTTTTTGTTCCTAATATCCAGATGCAGCAGCTATTTTTTTTCTTTCTTTTTTTTTAAAGAAATGACTGTGGACACCTCCTTCACATTTTCCTTTTCTTCGGCATTTTCACTTCATAAAGCTGCAGTCAATGTGTTTTGTGTGTGGTGAGAAGGGAATGGCACATTCAGTGGTGGTCTCAGCCACAGCCTACATTGGTGGCTCAAGTAGTCTCAGGATTAGGTCTTTGTGTGTGATGAAAGGATATGAAAAGTCAGTTATTTAAACTCAGTCAAGCTGTTGATTTTGGGGAGGAAAAAGGTTTTGCAATTCAGTTTTCCTCAATAAATCACTGCCCTTTTCCAAGGGCAGCTGCAGATAGTTCACATGTTCACAGTGTTCTCCAGAAACAAAACAAATCACAATTTTTTTGTCCAACACAGGGGAAGAAATCAAAATGAAAGGCCATCACATGAAGTTACTTAAATTCTCTAGAAACTAGAGAAAAATTTTGACTCTGTTAAAAGGTAATGAGATCACTGAAGAATTAAGAGTGCCAGAAAATAAAGCCAAAGAAAACTATTAACATTTATCAACATAATTAACATAAAATCCCTGAAATGTACTTCATCCTCCAATATGTTTAGTCAGCTTATAGGTACAACTTTCAACTAATAGTGAAGAATTTGGGGGTGCGTATCCTGAATCACCTGTGGACCAAGTTCAAAGATGCTCGGCCTTGCAGATGTATCTTATGTCAAAGTGAGATGCAGATACTGAAAATAAGTCTTTGAGGCAGCCCTCAAAAATGTAGCATCTAAAATACTGGCCACTTTGGAATATCTTGATAAATGAACACAAAACATTATTGAATACCTTGCATTCTTAATTCCTTGTATTTCCTGATGAACCTCTGACTTCTACACATTATACAGTCACAATTAATTGTTGATCTTTTCTCAAATCAGGGTAGTGTATTTTAATTAATTACAATGAGCTAGAGACGAATATGCATTTTAATCATGACATTTTGAACTCCAAGCCACCCACCGATCAATGCAGTCTGCAGAGCGCTGCGTTCCCGCACAGCTTAAGGTGGGAGGAGGAGCAGCAGCTGGCTACAACACGGAGTAAATCTAGGTGTATTTTGAGAGGAGCCTAAGAAAACTGATTAACAAAATGCCAAACACCATAAAAGTGTTACCTAAGTCCTTTGACCTTTACAGGACAATCAAGTTCAAACTAACTAAAGGAAGCGTTTCTGTGATTAGCTGTATGCAGATAGCTCTTAGGTGCTGCTATCAGGCCTGCCCTCTGATTAAGCCAACAAACAGGTAAGTAAAAACGTATATATATAAATGGAGCAGGTGTTCTTCCTTGAAAGTTCTTTAGTGGCCTTTAAACAAATAGTTCCCGACTTGAAGAAATTGGAACTTAGTTGGAAAAAAATGCCAAAAATATGCAATTCTGAACACAAAAATGAAAGAGATAAAATAGAATAGAGTTGAAGTTAATCAGACCAGCAGTCATGAGGCAAGTAGAAAAATGAAGCTTTAAGAAAAAAAAAAAAAAGAAGAAAAAAAGAACAGGACATGAAGGTCCAGGTTATTTTACTTTTTTTTTTTTTTTTTTTTTTTTTTTTTTCCATTATTTTAAATTTTTTTTTTTTTTTTTAATNTTTTTTTTTTTTTTTTTTTTAAGAAAGAGCCATTAATTAAAGTTTTTTTTTTTTCTTTTTTTTTTAAACTTTTTTAAGTTAAACAAACAAATAAAAAAATGGGGCCGGCAGAGTTTACTTTTTACTCTAATCAGCTTTGGACAGGGCTGTAACTGTACAATTTAAAATATCTCTGCTATGATGCTGAACTTACCTTTGATTTCTTTTCAATTTTTATACCACATGCTTATCCACAAAGCCTGTAGTAAAACGCTTCCATAAATACATTCTCGTAAAAGAAATTTTATTTATAAAATTTATAGACACATTGTTTTCTATGAACTGTTAGTCACTGCTTTAACATGACATTTCTCACATGCTGTTAAAGTTCACAGATTCAGAAGAAGGAATCATTGTCTTAGTTTAGAGGAGACCAATTATTTTCTTTTTGTCTTTTTTTCCCCTTATGTTTCCAAAGACCAATATTTTGGTACAGTAAAAACACGAAAGACAGGCAGAAAGAAAGATAACTTTGTAGATATAGTGAGAGCTGCTACTTTAGGAGCTATTTTGAACAGCAGTTCTGCAAAATATAGCTGTGTTTTTTGAAGAAGACAGAAAGTCTACAAGACATTTTTGTGCTTGCCTTGATTTTTGTTCCAACAACTAAGTGTAAATTAAGCATCTACTGCTTTGAATATAAATGACTATTTCTTCTTCATTTACCCAATGGAAGAGCTAATAAATACAATTCTTTTGGTTTAAGGAATTAATTTTCATCCAGGATAGCTGTCTAGACTAATCATGCTCATTATGATTGCAGTGCAGTGTATAAATCTTATTAGGGACTCTAAAAGCATGTCATGAATTTTTAGCATTGCCTTAAAATCTGTTCCCTGTGCAACTATGAAATCCCTAAAACTAGTAGATTTTAATTATTTATTTATAGGTATTTAAATGGGCTCCTGCTGTTGCTTGTGAGTGCCCAATCACACTGTGTTTATTTGTGCCGAGGTGATGCGCTCGCTCACTAATATTGTAAAAAGGCTGGAATGCCTCACAACGACCCCAGCAATAACTCAGAAAAAGGACCACTTCTTCAGTGCAAATCCGCTCAAGAAAAGCTTCTGCACACAAAGTAAGATGAACCAGTTACTGCATTGTTTATTAAGTTTCACTTGATTCCTCCTGACAACCATTTAAACAATGAATGTTGGGAAATGTCTCTCAAAGAATCAACAACAATAGTTGGGATCAGAGCTTTTATATTTAGCTAATACTGTTTTTAGAAAGGAGAAAATATTTCTTCCTGAAGGGATTATAGGAAGTCTTATAAAAGACACCTGCAAACAAAACAAGCAACAAAAGATCTTTATCATAACTGATAACAGTTATCCTTTGTACAAATCTGGGCCTCTTCAGAAATAACGCATCTTTGCTATTGAATTTCAAAAGGCATCAACTAATCAACAAACTTGCTAATCAAGAATAGTAAGTTTCAGAAAACTTGCCAACAAGGAAATGCTTTTGTCTTATGGATAGCAGCTTATTATTAAACAATAGCAAGATCCTAAGTTTTCTTTTCTGACGCCAACCAGAACAGGCAAGCTTTGAAACACGGCATCATTTTAATAGTGTACTAGGCATACCACCTTTTACTTTTGGAAGAAACAAACCTCTCGCTTAAAATACAAACTTGAGAGTGCATGACAGCCTCTGCAATAGCCTAGTGAAAGGAAACGAGCAGCACCATCATGAAGGGAAATGCCTAAAAATCACACTTGCTGCAATACGAGTGCCAAAGATGACTCAGATCACGTTTACAGCCACAGCCTCCTTTCCTTCACCCCACACAGGTTACGTTTTGCCCAGGGTAGGTGTGCACTAGTGAAATAACCCTGCTCTCCAGCTTGTTGCCACCAAGGTGGCTGCTCTTCCCATGTCCCTGGTGCACGGGTGAGTTCCCGCTGAGGTTCCCCCTGCAGCAGAGCCCTTAGCTCCCTTGGAAGGCAGAACACCGTTCTCAAGACAGTTTGCTCCGGGGTCTGCTCCCAGAAGGAAGCATGGACAAGACCACACCAATTTTGGCACTCTCCAACATTTTCTCAGCAAGTTTTGCATCCTCAGAAAACCCTGCATGCCTCCAAACCACATGCCAGGGCATGCAAAACACCCACTCAGTTTCTTGTTATAAACACACCATGCAAGTGGGCTGCAAAACAACCATCACATTATTGTAAATATACAAAAGTAAGTAGGGAAAAAGAAAAAAAAAAAAGACTTAATCATTTTATTTCACAACCACAGGGCCTAGAGGACACGCTGGCCAAGAGTGGCTGTCCAGTGTGGACGTTCGTAGCCTGGTCTCTTGCAAAGGGGACAAACCTGGGCAAACAGGGGCCTCTCTGCACTGCCTGCCCTGATGACCAATGGCCACTGCACAAAAGAGGTGGTTTCGTCTTTGTCTTTCCCCTCTTCCCCAAAGTGACACATGGCATCGTAAAGCTTTCATAATCAAACACACACACACATCAGTTTTAAAACCTTTGCTAACCTAGGCAAAAACATGTTAAAATGGTTTTACTTTTTGCTTTCTGTAGTATTTTACGAAGAAACAGAATAACGGATCCAACAAAAAAATCACCACGATATCACATACAATCCTTTATTCTTTCGTCATCATTAAAATCTCGAGGCTTTGTCCATCTTTTTTTGTCTGCAGCAACTTACTTCACTTGCTGCTATTAAGGCTATTATATTCACCCTATTACGACTAATCTTTTCTTTGTAAATAGCCACACCTATTTTAATCCAAACTGGTGTGGTAAGCATTTGATTCTTTGTGGAAGTACACACGTAATTAGGTTAATCTCTGCTATCTTTTCATGTGAGTTGATTGTTTCTTTACTATGGACATATTTCTTATAACAGCAAGAAGCCTGCCAGATTGCTTGGAGGCAAATCAGGAGCAATTTACCAAGCATGTAGCTACTACGAACTGAAATCCTGACATAATAGCAAGTTGTGTATAGCCACTCCTACCTGCCAGTTATTACTCATGTTAGCTTTTTACTGACACATTAAATTTCGACCGCACCTTTCTTTCACAAACACAGACTTTCATTAAACTCAACTACATCTGTGACAAATGGCTGATTTCCACTGGACCACAGAGGAATCCAGGTTCCCAATGCAGTGCAGAATTATTTGAATGTAAGAACTGAGTTACCTGCACAAAGTCCAAAAACGTCAATGGAAGCAAGTCATCCAGATGGCCAATATCTTTGGAGAAGCGATTTAAGATTCTTCCTACAGAAACAGGGTTGGAGAAGAGAAAAGAAAAGCTAAATACAATTTCCCAAAAATACCTTAAACACAGATCTTTTTAAAACTGGTTTAGTAAGAGTTAAAAGGAAGCAGCTGGAATCTAAAGACAAAAAGATAGCTTTTGCAAATCACCACAAAGGGTGTTTTTTTAAACAGCCAATGGAGCAGGTTTTGCTATAGAAGAATAAAAGAATAAAAGCATTTTTTTAACAAATACACTTCACCCGGGTATGGAATATACACTTAAAAACTCATTTTAAACTTCTCCCATCAGCTCAAGCTAGTAGTTAATAGAATTTTACAGGTGAAAAGTACAAGCTTTCCCTGCTCACTGTGTAGAATTGAAGGTTTACTCTTCAGGTACCTTAACATAAGTTTCACAAAGCAACATTAGCCAATCTCTGCTCCTATCTGAGCAGATTCTGAGACTCTCACTGGTGCAACCATGTCCTAGGTAGATCACGGCCGACTATTTCTACATTTCACCGCTCTGTTATATTTGAATTCAAATTGCGGATGTTTCTGAAATCAAATTTGAGGTACATTTGTGTTGACGCAGCCTTCTGTTTATATTTATTCAAAACCTTGACAATGCTGATCTTTATTAAAACCAGTAACACAATTTTTAATCTGCTACCGCTGAAGCATTTACACTTCGCTATTTTCCCAAGTTCTAGTTGAGTGAAAAAAATCAGTTAGAGCAAGAGTTCTTTAATAATTAAAGTCAGAAGTCTGCCACCCATAAGTGGATTACTATCTTTCTCTATTAATTGATACCTCCACTCTGCATGAAAGAAACTCGAAGCTAAGGATGAGAATCTGGCCTTTTACAAGGTGTGTATGCCCATACATGCATTTACATTGCTTTTTTTATCTCAGTATATCTTGATTCAATTATTACTTTTAACTGGTACAAACACATTCAACTGCACTGGCAACAAAAGACTTTTTTTCCCCCCTAAGTGCTCATTAAACTGAAAGAAGATAACTTTAAAGTTTCCACAGATTGTGCTGGAGACTAAATTCAGAGATAAGAGCAGTAACTGCAGTAACTTTTGTAGTAATCATCATTCCATTTTTCTGCTCAGGGTTGTCTTGGACTTATGAGTCCCATTGCATAATACTGCAAGACATGTCACCCTCTCTCTGATCGTAGGATATGCCTTCAAAGACAGAGATACTGGTGTAAAAGAGCTTGTTCGACAGCAGTCTTGTGCCAAAAGCAGTTACTTTAGCAGGTAACACTAGGATCCATCCTATTTCTAGGCACTGAAGACAAAGAGGAAGTGTATACAGCAACACAAGATCCAGCAAAAAATTCATCTGTTTCCATGGCAAGCATCAGTTGGGGATTTACCTTTCACGTATTTCATGCTGGAATAGATAAATCAGAAGGAATTCCAAGGATTTTTTTTAGGGTTTCCTGGGATTCCTTTGCATGGAGATTGGCCTTGAAAGGATCTTCTAGCATACAGAGTACATGTACTCAGAGTCAAACTTGACTACTCAGACTTCTAACATCTCTTAAACTTATATTCCAGGGTGTTTTCAAATGAACTGTGAAGGCTTCATTGGGAAAGTAAACAAACAAACAAAAAAATAATTCCAGAAGGTGAAACACTTACTTTTGACAGCACTTCCCTTACTGGCCTTACTAGCAGGGGCAGATTAGGGAAGAAACACGGCATAAAGGATTGGGATGAGGATATTAGCATTCTCTTCCCATCTTTGCCACTTGTCTCCACAGTGACCTCATTTTATGCCGCAGAGCGAAGGGCACGGAGAGGGGAGGTGACGGTGCCGCGCTCCTTTGTGAGGCGCTGTGAGAACCAGCACGGACAAGCTTTACACGAGGGCAGGGGATTACTCCTGCGGCAGGGAACCCGCCGCTTAGCTCGGTCTTTAAAACCCTCCCCTGCCTTTTAACCCACGGCGGGTTTCACGGGCAGGAGCGGCAGCAGGCAGCGGGCCGCAGCTCTCCCGCGCAGCCCCACAGGACGGCGGCGCTGGGATGGGGATGGGGACGGGGACGAGGATGGGGCCGAGCCGCTTGCAGGGCCGCTGCCCGCGCGCCGGACTCCACAGCTCACCTCAGCCCCAGCACCTTCAGGAGCCGGGTGCTGCTTTCCCGGCCTCCCCGCTTCCACAAGCGGAAGGGCACATCCAAACCCACCGCTGGGAGGGCACAATGCTTCATCCTGTTTCGTCTGCTAAGGACGGGGCCTCGAGGGCTGCTGCAAACTGCTCCCTCTCAAAAGCCATGTAAGTGCCGCGCGGCTCCAGCCCCAGCGGTGCCGGGAGCTCAGTGTGCACCCCCTCCCCTCCCTGAGATTTCCGCTGAAGGATCACCAGTTAAAGCCGCTCAAGGAGGAATTCTGCAGGTTTTTTTTTTAATTATTAATATGTAATTCGTTTGGAGGTGGTGACTACCCCCATTTCCTGAAAAAGTTTCAGTGTTGCAAGAGCAAGCGTTTCAGGCAGCAAGCACGATACAGATCTGCCCTGGCTCTCGCAGTGCTCGCCAGCCGGCAGAGATGCAAGTGAGAACTGCTTAACGCTGCAGTCACCGCCGCTGCCACGAGCGGCGGCGGCATCAGCACCATCTCCTCCGGCTCGAGCTTTCAGGAACACAGGCACAGGTGCAAACGGCCTCGGTATTCCTTTGGCCTTACTCCCTTCTTCCCTATACCCCTGACCAACCAATTACTCAGGCGTCCACGGCTAATCAAGCTGCTGATGAAGTACCCGAACTCTATGTTTGGCAATTGCCCTAAGAAACTGTTAAGCGTAACAGCGCTTCTACAGACAGCGCGCGCGGAGAGCGCTGGGAGCCGCCACCAGCAAGGTGGAAATTAATCTGACACTATCAATAAAACAGGGAAGCATCTTTTAATCTGCCTAATCCTCATTCAAACATAAATTCACTAATTCAGACAAGGACTAAAACATGAGTGAGCCACAGAGATGGTATATGGAGACGGCGAAACTTGAGAACAGCGTCATCTTTTGCAGGCCACCTGATAAAATGATGGGCAGATCTACCACTTACTGCCCAAATATTCCAGTCATTCTCTGTTGGCAGAATTTCATTGTTTGGGAATTTTCAAGTTACTGAAAAGGCTGACTTGATTACAGCCTACCACAGCCCTGATTACAGTTTGCATAACTACTTGGGGAAAACAACACCTGAAATAATTAAGTTTAGAAAAGTATCTCACCTCTTGATAAGAGATTCATATCTCATAAAGCTGCTCAGTTATTCTAGTGACCTTTATTGCGTTTCCACTCCTAAAAGCAAGCAACAAAGCCACAAGCTTTGGTCCTGCATTTGTTGATGCTGATATTGAGTGGAGGTTAGCTCACTGAATGTAGGAGACAAGACCCAAACCTGGAGATTTATTTCAGGAACAGTTCATACAAATACAACCCAAATGGCACTTTATCCAGCATATTCAGTGCAGGAAAAAATAAAGCTGTGACCACCCATCAAAACAAGCAAGTTCCATCCCCCAATACAAATCCGAGAGAGCAAAACACCTCCACACTAGAGCGCTCTACTTCGGAGCCACCAGAAAATGCCCCATAGCCATTAAGATATTGCATGTGTAGCGATTGCTACATTTTCAAGGCTGTCTAGAGTAAATGAGGTTTATTTCGCAAGGTATGAAGAAACAGAATTGTTTCCACTTACTGGAAGCACAATAAATCCGTGGCTTGGTTATGCATTATTAACCATGCCAAAGAAAAAAACCCAGGCGTGAAAGTTAAAGTAGCCACTTGGAGTTGGGATTCAAAATGTTTGCCCTTATGACTGCAGCTTCTATCAGAACTGGTAGGTCTAACTCTTTGGTGCCCATTCTTCACTAAAAGAACTGTTGTACCTAGTATTCAAGCAGGGCAGGAGCGACGGTAACCTAATTTGTGAAAAAAAAAAAATACATAATATTGTCTTTCTGTCCAAAGCTGATAGACTACCTACATCATTTTCATGTAGTGCTTAATAGTTCCAAACCCCCAAATTCTCTAAATGAGTAGAAGCATTTCTGCTGAAGTATATGTCAGGAGATGAAAATTCCTAGATCCGGCCTAGCGTTTTCAATTCATAAAATTTTTCAAGTTCCCTTGTTGCTTGCATCCTTTACTTATCCCAAAGAGCTTCAGCCTGGGCTTTGAAAGCAAGAAGAAGATACTAAACCTAAAACCTTTGAGTGAAATGTCATGAAGATGCTACCAAAGAGCCTTTTGAGAAATGAGGAACGCAGGATGCTCATGTTCCTCCCGGGTCTGCATCTGCTGCTGCCTCAGGCTCTCCTGGCTTTCACGCACTGCAAAAGATGCACCGGGGAACGTGCTCGCTCCAACAGCCCCATGTTTGTTTTTACATCAAATAACTTAATCAGAACACACACTGTTGTTAGATTTCTTCCAAGGTAATTAAATAACTATTCAATGACAATTAATCACAGTTAAATAAGGGTCTGTCACCAAAGTGCTATGTACACATTTGAGACTATTTAATGGTCAAATACTTGGCAGTATCAAAGTTAAACAATGATTCATTAAACCTCCTCCACCACACAATAGCTAGGCTAAACTTGAAATGAGAGAAGCAAAACTCTTTTGTTCTGCATGAAAAAGACATCAAACCTCAGTATGTGATAGTCTTTTCTTACTAACTCTGTAAACTGCTTTAATTGCATGAATCAGAATGTGCTCAGGTGCTCTGCGCCCACTCCGCTTCTGCAGGTGCCTACCGATACTTGGGAACAGATGTTCAAACCTATCATCCAAATAATGGAAATACTTGACAGCTTGCCACACCTACTTAAAATGTTTACACATACCTCACGATGAAAGAAATATAACCCAAACTGAACCAACAGTTATGATGTGAACAGCAGAGAAAAAAAAAAAGATTTTTCTTTTTTAAAGCAGAAAATAGAATCGTCCACAGGAACAGCCAAATGCCACCAACAGCATTTGATATTGTGCAACCTAAATTCCAAATATTAAGGGCTCTGTAGAGTAGTGGAGCATTATTTTAATTTCTAGTATTTCTAGTTTACTTCCCTAGCCAGTGTATTCCCTGACGTACTTCTTTTGTGCAACAGAATAAGTAGATGGGTTGATTTTAAGGCTTTGCAAAGAGTTTACGAGAGCTGCATAAAGCCGTATATCCACTTGCTTCATCATACATCACAGGCTACTTTGCTGGTCCACCGACTCAGTTCTTTAGAAAGAAAGGGGGAAAGTTGTAGGGAAAGACTCTCTTTATGAAGTTTTTGCCCCTGGGATGTGGGCTCCATGGGGTACACACCCTTAAAACTCCTTTTCCTCAGAGATCAACTTAAAACTCCTCCCAGGGAATTTTAAATGTATCACACTAATCCAATATACATTTTACTAATAAATACAGCATTAGCTGGTAATGCAAACAACTTTATGGGAACAGACCTGAATGCCAATTTTCATGTGCAAGTACACTGCATGTACCAGGGTTGCAAAAAAAATAAAAATAAAAATCACAGTTTCCCTTATCTACTCCACAACAGGAGAGGAAGGAGCATCCCCCTATTGCTCAGTCCTGATTAAGTAGTAATAAATTTAGCAATCCCCCATTCCTCTCTCCATGCTCAGAGACGGGCCTGAAAACAACTTGTGCTGTTAGGAATAGATTAAAAAAATATAAGTTTAATCAGATCTCAGTAACTAAACACAAGTAACCAGAACAGGGGTTGCACATTTGCTCAAATTTGCTTGCCAGTCACACCACAGAAATACCCCCTGCTGATCCAAGCCAGCTTTGACTTGGAGAGATGGATGTCAGGGAGCTCACAGCACCTCACACCCACCTGCCTTATTTGGGGGAGGAAGGAAAAATCCCCCCAAGGATCATACGCTGCTGACAAACTTTCCAGAGCAACACTGGAAAAAGGGATGCAGGGTGCAGGTGCCACCACAGTGACCTTCTTGGATCACTACTGCTTTCCACCATGGAAAGATGCATTGCAACCTACCACACATCAGGTTCGTACATTTTAAATGTACGTACGGTAGTCAAATTATGTTTATAACTACACACATGGTAATAAAATAATACACAAAGATAGGAATAAAAAAAAATGACTGCATAGGACTGGATATGTTTAAATGTATATCAATTTAACTACATTAAATATGTTTTCCATTCTGTCAGAGGCATAAACCCAAAGCTCCTCACGTATCTTGCTGTTAAAGCTGTGGCATTCAGAAGACTGATAGGTCTTCACTCACGCTCACTTTTCACACACACACACACACAGTATTTTTTTTTGGTGTAACTATAAGCAAGATTTCATGTTATCAAAGCACTGACAAAAGTGGATTGTCCGTATCAAATGCTGGCAGGAAGCAGACATTACATCAACCTTGTAAAATACAACTATGAAATCAACAAAATAATTAAAGATGGATTACTGACTTTGAAAGGAATTGTAAGTTTGTGAAATATTTCTTCAGAAAGAAATCTGAAAATGTATCTCCTGCATAGCTGTCAATTACTGATCTGCTCTGGCTTTTCTTCCATATTTCTACAAAGAAATGTCAATAGGTCTGTTATCTTTTCTTTAATATATGTTTAGCACCACATGTCCACATAAACTGCCATATACAGCATTACCGTCTTCCCTACAGGCATCCTATAAATATAAATAAGAAATTCTACCCCATTTTTTCTTTAGCAGCCTAGAACTGACAGGAATATTATCACTTTCTTAGACATTTGCAAATGGTCCAGTGGTGCTGGACCAAAATATGCTGAGATCATAATATACATTTATCTCAGCTGCCAGTGTGTAATAAATTCAGGTGGGATGCTTTCTCCCCAAATTAATTTACTACTTGAAAAGGACTTCTTACACTAAGCTGTCAAAAAGGAAAACAGTTAGGAAACTGTAAGCAAATGGGTACACTGTTAGTGCTTGATCTTATTTTTAAGTGTAGGATTTAAAGAAAGGTGGTAGCAATGATGAGAAGACTGAAAAACAGGTTCTGTAACTGAATCTGCATTCATTTACCATGCTACTAAAACATATACGCACCATATAAATATATAAAGAGAGCATATATGCATGCACACACACACACACATATATACATATGAACCGTATGCTTTTAGTGATGATGGAGAGGTCCAAGTTACCTGGTGCAGACATATTAATGCCGACTGAGCAGTTATCTCTGGACCTCCCCAGGTTACTGGAATTGCACTGTTTTAATCAACCTTCCCACTAGAATTACCCCCCACCCAGAAAACCAAGATCAGGTCAGTGCCCCGTGCATGTCCCACTTACCCTTTTTCTAATTTTTCTAAAAAATGCTACGAGCATTTTTTCCTTCTGACTGTGGCTGGAAAAGCATGAGCCATCACCAGCCAGTCTATTTTCCTATGTATCTACTGAACCACCATTCAATGAAAAAAGTGCATGCAAATTCCCCACTAAAAAGATAGCGCACACAGGAAAACATCCTTCTTACTACCTATCTTACTAGGAAATCACTTTACCGGGCACCATTAAAATATTGGCTTTCTTCACTGCAATCACCTTTCATATTTTACCTAATCTCATTACTAATTGCAAGGTGTTCTGGAATTTTCCATACAGCATTTAGCTTCGTAGCTGTATCATCCTCAATAATTAAGTGATATATTTCATAAAAACAAGTTACTTCTGATAAAATACATTCATTAGCAACTTCCAAATTATGGATCACTGTAATACTTCCTCCTAGGTCAATAACTAATATTCACTTTTTTTTTTTCCTTTTTTTTTTTTTTTTTTTT
>VWPW01006131.1:74785-213065 GCA_013389825.1 Crypturellus undulatus
TTTTTTTTTTTTTTTTTTTAGTTTATTGTGAAGAAGGTATCATTCACAACATCAAACTTCTGGCTAGATACCAAAGTTTCATATCCTAATCTAAGTACGAAACTACATTTTTGCTTTGTACTTGGAAAGATAATGGCATCCATGCATCTAACATAGTACACACATTGACTTGTCTTCCTCTGCCAAAAGTAATATTAACTCTTGGCTTTGTAATTTAGTAAAGAAAGTTACTAAAAAAACAAACAAACCAAAATCCAGCAATTCCGTGAGTTAAATTTCAGATATTCTTTTTGCTCCGTTATTAATTCACTTTTGTACACTAGAGCTATTTTAAGTTATCATGAGTAAAATTAGGATTAGTGAAGCCTATTGATAAATAAATATACCAAAAAAGTCTAGTATATTTCCAAAAAAAAAAAAATACTAAAAGTTACTAAATTTTACTGCAGACTATGAGAAGATGAACTTTAAGGCTAATAGTCCAACTGAACCAACAAAATAAGCAAATTATTTATAACAGCAAACAGCAAGAAATGACGGTGGCTTCGTTCTACTCTTGAAGGAAAAACAACATCATAATAGCAACCACTTATAACTGATCAACTGGTCATTTAAAATAAGTCCTGTTCTATGCTAGCTGCAGAGTTTTACTGTTGATTTACATCATCATCTTTTCCTATTTCAGACACCAACACTACTAGGAAGATAATGAAATCAACTTTTTGTTAAACTAGTGATCCACAAAGACATTCCTGTCTGAAATAGCATTTGTATACTCCAATTCTCTTTTCTTCTATAAATCCAATTTGGATTGAAAGAATGTCCTGCCATTTTTTTTTCTTCCCCCCCCCCCATCCTTACTAAATTAATTAAAATGAACACAACCAGCCATGATAGACTGAAAAAGCTGAAGATTATTCTATTTCTCTAATTCTTACATGAGAGAAGAAAAATAGCTTTTAGAGCTACTTTCAGATTTTGGGGATATACATCTATTACAAGGATTAAAACAAAAAGAAAAAGAAGAACAAAAAGAAGGAAGAACATGTCATCTTTTTGGTAAGGATTTTCCATCAACAAAAAGCAGTGTTGATGTGCTATTTATCCAAGACTGGATTCAGAATAAGCTTTGAATCCTATTTTATATTTCATAAAAATATCAGGAAAATATCTCACAAAGCTCTTGCAAATCTGCTCATTTTTGCTGATTTTTCTGTTTCCTTTCTTTCTTTCTTCCCATTTTTTAAAGCACTGGAGTCAAAAGAGCTAAATCTTCATTTCAGCTTAAGATGACAACAACCAAGCAGAACATGACTGACAACAAAGTTTTTGTTCCTTAAATCTTGCTTAGAAATTGCTCTCTGGGTGATGGTTATCGTCAGGAAAACAACTGCTACCCCATACTTTACCAATCGTAGATAACCAAATCCCCTCCCTCCTTGAGGAGGACAATTATAAAACACTCCATCCATTTTCCCTCTTTCTTGAGGAGAATTCGAGACAGCCTGAACCCTCTGAAAACTCAGATAAGACTTCTGGCTTCTCATTCATTTTGAGGATAAAGTCTTTGGGCAGTTAAAATAGCAGGGGCATTTCATGTCTTCATAGGATTTTTCTAAAGCCTCATCTTCTACTTGTCATGTTACACTTGTTTCCATTTCTTTTTCTTCTGGAAAACATGTATTGTTTGGCAAGGATAACTTATCTCTAAATTTTACTCATTAAATACCATTTAATGATTTTTTGAGATACTTTTCTTCTTCAGCAATTCATACTATGAAAAAGCCAGTGCAACAACATAAAATTTTGACTATCCAGAATTCACAACAGGTTACACCAGGTAATTTTCAGTGGCTTTCTTCCCTTGTTTCATGTGAAATCTCATTATTATTGAGTTCAAGAGAAGTTCTGCTAGAACTAACAGAAAATGAGAATTGTGTTTATTTTAGTTTGCAGTGCAAACAATCAAAGCATTAGCTTTGAAAATCTGCCGTGTGTTAAATAACTTCTTTTTTTAAAGCAATATTTTGTTTCAGCTTAGGACGTTTTAAACCACATCCTAGAGCAAAACCACATAAAATTTGGAAACAACTCGACTGACAACTTTGGTTCCATTCCCAAAAACCACAAAGGAAGAAGATACCGGGAAACCTGTCATCCTTTCTGTAGGATATAGCCTATAGCCCGGGAGCCAGGACACTTGCAGGAGGCTGGGGGCTGGAGTCAGCTGGATTTTTTCCTGCCACAGAGTAGGCCCAGAGCCGCAGCCCCAGTGTTGGGGCACGCGCAGCACTTGCTCAATCAGAGGCAGGTCTGGGGACACCACCCGTGACCTCTCCTGATGGAGCTGCTCTCCCTTTGCAGGGATCTCGGAATGGTTGAGATTGGAAGGCACCTCTAGAGACCATCTAGTCCAACCCCCTGCTCCAGCAGGGACACCCAGAGCACGTGGCACAGGGTGGCATCCAGGCGGGTTTGGAAGATCTCCAGAGAAGGAGACTCCACAGCCTCTCTGGGCAGCCTGTGCCAGGGCTCTGTCACCCTCACAGGAAAGAAGTTCTTCCTCTCATGGAGGTGGAACTGCCTTTGTTTCAGTTTGTATCCATTACCTCTTGTCCTGTCACTGGCCACCACTGAGAAGAGTTTGGCCCCATCCTCTCTACATTCTCCCCTCAGGTACTTATACATGTTGATCAGATCCCCTCTCCATCTTCTCCAGACTAAACAGGCCCCGCTCACTCAGTCTTTCCTCATATGGCAGATGCTCCAGTCCCTTAATCATCTTTGTTGCTCCACTGAAACGGCCAAGGAGTGGTGGCCTGAAGGCTACAGGAACCAGCATGGGAGAGGCTACAGCTGGATCCAGATCTGCCCCCTGCCTCTCCCCCTTCCCCCGTCCCCTCTCCTGCTTTTTTTTTTTTTTTTTTCTTTTTTTCTTTGCTTAATCTGGGGCATGGGCTGGATGCTTTCCTGCAGAACGGGCTGCAGGGCATAAGGAGCGATGACTTCTCCTCCTCCTCAGATCTGTAATTGGCACCAAATTCCACTTACAAATCTCACCCGAGAAACCACCAAAAACTCTGTCGTCTCAAAAAAGCTGATGGCATCCGCATCCTAAGCATTTTCCTGAAGTAAGAAGTGCTCTCCAAAGGAATCTAGATAGTCTGACAATGCATTTCTTTGGGCCATCAGCTACTTGGAAAGAAAAATCACTACAGTGTAAACTTCTTTACAGCCTAAACTATAATTAACAACAAACATTGAAATGGAAATTTAGGATATAATATACATTCAAATGAGAAAAAGAGAAAAATATGACCTTTTCCCTGCTGTATATTAGATTCATTATGTTAAAATAAGACAAGAATTTGAATAAATTATACAGTAAGCAGTGTGCAAGGTTAATATTGCACTGTATATGCCTGTGCTCTGCCCCCTCTACTGGGCAACTATTAGACAGCTTCACCCCAAAAACAAAAATCATACTAAGAACAAGTAGCTGTAAAAGAGAACTACACTAAAGTGGCACTATTGTGTCCATAAACAACCAAGAACTTGCATGTGAACATACTAGTATAACCTAGATAACTGGACAGCTGACTGCTAGAAGCTCTTACCCATATATATTAAATACTTTAAAGATGCATATAAATTGCTTAAAATTAAGAAAAAAAATCACATATAGCCCTGTATTTTTTCATGCCTTTTGTATAATAATAGACAAATCCAGAAGAGTAAATCATGCTAACAGAAACATTACTTTGTTTTTCTACACGGAAATTTCACACACATCAAGGAGAAAAAAAAAATGTATATAGTGGCTTCACCGAACAGTTATTCAGGCAAAAGTGAGCACAATTCACAATCTATTTTGTCTTTATTCAATTGGAAGAAAGACCTCAATGGGAAGCCCTGATTTACAGCTATCTAGCTGTATGAACTCCTAAATAAACAGGTGAAAACAGAAAAGTGCCGTCCGTAACAGTGGACTTCTGAGAGTGCTAGCAGTGGCTACCTGTACGACAGAGACCCCAAGAACAGGATTAATGCATCTCAAGCGGGAGTCAAAGCCTCAAAAGGAAGCACGTGGGACAACAGAGCCAGTGGCCTGCCCCATCCCCAAGAGTTTGTCACGTGAGTTTGTCACTGTCACCAGCGGCTGCAAAGGAACAGTGAGGACAGGGAAGACGTGGCAGTAAGCTGGAACAGAAACTTGCAAGACAAGATGTATCTCTTTTTTTTTTTTAACATGGGAAAGCAAAGGGGTCAGAGAATTAATGAGTTTCTCCACCCTTATATTAAACTATTCCCAGTTTGTACTGTGGTTACAGTGATGCTGGTGTATCTTGAGAGATGATTTTAAGATGAAGAAGATCCAGCTTGTGCGTGAACTTTAGTGCACAGACAGCAGGAAGTTACAGAGATGTAAGCATGAGAGATAAGCAGGAAAAATGATGATGGGAAGCAAAAAAAAAAAAAAAAACCAACACATAAGAGTCTGCCAAGAGCAGAAACAGTGAAAGCTTTGCATAGGACGAGGGCTACGGCTCAGATGAAGCCACATGCTTCCTACACGGACTTAGATTGTTTCAAAACACACGGGGGCCATAAAATCAGGACTTTGGATCCAGGCTGGGAGAGGAACTCCAAGGGAGAACTATCAAGAGGTTAGCTGGTGCTGGTAGAAGGAGCCACAGAAATGGCAAAAGGGAGATGTTTGGATATTCAGGCAGCTCTGTACATATTGACCTGAATTTGTGTCCTGTGCAAGCTGGCTGCTTGCATCTGCCTTCTCCTTCACTCCACTTCACTGCATATGTGTTCCCCTTTTCTCACCTCCATCTTCCTTCAACATTTCTTCTTTTACCCTGCTCCGGGTGCAGTGACACCAGCTCCTGGACACAAACCAGCACACTTAACTAACAAAAGAGCACGTCACCATCGCAAGCGCTATCAAGGCGTGAAGCCTGACAAGGTGAGATACAGAGCAGGAAGTGGGGAAGAATAAAGTATTTTGAGCTAGTAGAGAAGGAAGCATTGGTCTAAACAACAAAAAACCGCCTGAATTCGTATTTTGGAAATATAGAGACACAAAAGGATCCAGACAGCAGAACTACAATACTACCCATGAGTCATAAAGGCAACAGAAAGGATGTTTTGCACTGAAACACATGGGAAATTCTTGCAGCAAAGAAGAGATCAGAGAAAGAGAGTTCCCAATTTAAGACAGGGGAAGCCACAATGTCATTGTCACTTAAACTAGATTGCACAACACATGTAGAATACACTATGCAGCCACAAGTCATTTAATGGACAGAAACTACACGCAAACTTATATTTAGACACAGAAGGCCAGACAATCTATTGAGAGAGAAGCCTTTGGAGCCTTTTAGTCACCTCGTGCTTTGTGCTGCTCTTACAGAGCACATTCCTCTCCACTAGCCACAGGAGAACTGCAGGGGCTATAGCTTGTTTTGCCTCAAGTTAGCCTTTCAGGTACACACTACTTAAGAGCACGTGGGAATGGAATCAAGTTATGTCAGTTATTTATTATGTCTTATTATTTGTCTTATTATGACTATATTATTATTTTGTCAGTTATTATTATGTCACTTATTATCAAGTTACATCTGTTAAGATTTCAGGTTAGAGGGATTCTCGATCAAGTTTTCTTTCTCCTTTCAAAACAAACATGTTTATCTTAGGTCTTAACAGCTCACCTTTCAGTTATTTATTTGCCCCTTTTGTGTCTGTCATCCATTTTTTACAACATTGTCCTATTTTATTATCCTATGTATTGGGATGAATAAAAGTTGCATGATTGCAAGGAACTGGACAGCTACAGGAAAGACACAAAGATAACAACAACAAAAAAAGTATATTTTCAGATATTTAAATCTAATCCTCTAATGGAAAGAAACTGCAAATTTTATATTGGTACAAGTATTGCAAACCTTGCAAATAATCAATCACTGATCATAGTCTGGTCCTAGTCATGTTTTAAAAGGCTGTTACTTTATTCTGTATTAAAAGGAAATTTAAAAAATCTCTAATAAAGAAAAATTAAAATAGAAAAATACAACAAGGAAATTTAATGAATGAAAGAGGTGCCTTTTCTTGCCTCTGCATATAACAGCATGACTAAGGAACTTCGTATTGGATTAGTCTGTGGGTATGCTGTTAAAATATAAGAAAAAAAATGTAACTTCTAGAGGAAGTGTCAATAATCCAAACATCATTTCAGAATACTAATTAGCAACAAGCTAGTATTGTAGATATTTAATTGTAATATTTACAGAACAAATGTTGGGTCTCATAGATTTGAGAAGCTATCTTAATTTTAGAATGCAAATGAAAAGCATCCAATAAACTTTTTCATCACAGCTGAATCATATTTACAACACCTCTTAGCTTTCTGAATGTCTATTTTGTCCTTGACTGACTACAGAGATGAACTGCTTAAACACCGATTAACTTTCCGAATATCAACATTTCATTTCTAAGGTTCTTAGTGGACAACTACACAGAGGTGGTGCTTGCGGGAAGAGGATACCGAGAGCTGAAGGGTTTGGATCATTCTAATGCCTCTTGGGTCTCTCTGGATGACTGGGGATTTTGCGGGGAAGGGAGGAAGGTGTCTTGCCATGGAAGTTTTGTATACTTTCACAGCAGGGTCTGTTGAGACGGCAGGATAAAGATGAACAAAGTGGAGCCATCATAAGTTTTCCCAGAGCAGAAATCCAAATGAATATTAGGAACAAAACTGCAGCTATGTTGTAAAATCAAATCCCTGAAGTGCTGCTGCTTGCATGGCTCACGTTCCTTCCTCAGCACACGCAGACACCCCAGGGACCCGCGGGTTCGGAAAAGAGATTCTGCAAGAACTGAAGGGTTCTGACATGAGAAAATTTAAACTAGAAATGAATCCCATTGAGGAGATATGACTCATCTCTGAGGTTTAAATTAGATTATCAGCGAAGTGAAGCATCACAGTAAATCTATAATAAAAGATGAATGCCTACAGGAAAATAAGTTTTGCCCCTAGTGGCAGATGCTTGAACTTTAAAGGATCTGAGACTAAGCTCTTTGTCTAAGCTTTCCTGACAAAAAACAATTGAAATAATTTCTTTAGTTGGTCCAACTTTGCTCCATATGCCACATGAAAACAATACCTAAACCATGTAAAAGAAAGTATATTGTCACTTCTAAACCAATTGAGGATCAAACAATTTACAGAAACCAAGACTTATTTTGCTGACAATTAAGTTCTATCACCAAGACTTGAGATTCAATGAAATTTGACAATTGTGAAGAAAGGGGCTTTTGTCTAAATAAGTTTGAAGCATTTGGAAGAATCAACAAAAACTCAGAAGACTGAATAGTTTGAAGTACTGACGTCTTTGAGGATAGTCTAGGATTCAGTAATGAAAATAACTTCCTTATTTGCTTTGCTCTGATTCCTTTCTGAATTACTTTTGATGCTACAGCTGAAAAAGATACAGAAAGAGGCAAATGTGGTGTGTGGAGTAAGTGTTATCCACACCACACCTCCTCTTAGATGAATGAAGTATTTTGCTAGTCAAACTCCATTACAAAGAACCTCCAATCCTTTAACAGTGTGATGAAAAACAGATACAATACATTTTTGTACGCCAAACCCAAATGTTTTGGAAGACCTTCTGAGTCTTCTTCCTCCTTGTCAAAGCCCATCACATTTGCTTCGCAGTAATTTAAACACAACCCAAATTTTGTAACTTCTAACACTCTAGGTTGCTAGCTGGTATAATATTCTTGCATCTCCTCATGGAATCATCAAATATTCTTCTGCACACTTAATTCAAATACTAATACCTAAGATTTCTGCTCAAAATATCTCCATGCCTGCTTTAGATTTAACAAAGAACAGTCAATTGGTATTTGATCATCCTGCAGCACACAGGAGGTACAAACAAAAAAGCAGAGGGTGAAGACATTGACCTATCCTCGTAGGAATATATTTCAAGTTGAAAACATCTTGAATCATTTCAGTAACTCAACATTTTGCATTTCAGGAAATGTTGGTTTCTCTGCTAGAAGCACATAACCTTGGCCTGAGCATGGCATTAGGCTTATGGCACATGCACATGGCATTTGTATGGCTTTGCTGTGTGGCTAAGATGAGGAAAAGAATTAACAAAATCTTACTTTTTCACAGGAATGTTTCGAAGTTTTAAAGCAAACAAATACTTCTGGAAAGTGACAGATTGGGCATTTCCGCTCTCAAATACTCAGCAGGTGAACAAAATCATCAGTAAAAGCCCTCATAATCTCTGAGAAACACTTATTTCTGAACAATCACTTCTAAACACTGTTCCTTAAGCCCTTAGTAGTAGCTAGCAACACTGGTTATTAAACTGAGGTGGGGCAGAATTTATTTTTTCTTATCTCAATTTTAAAAAAATAGGCTGGGATTGTTTTTCCATGTGTTTCTTTTGGGGATTTTGAGGGTTTTAAATATAAACAACATTTAATAAATGGCTTTGAATTCAATACTAAACCATACTTGAAACTTAATTAGATACACAAAAAAAACCGATCATTGTCACTAACATATTTGGAATATTAAATCTTGTTGGCTTCATAAAAACCTCAAGGCACTTTTTCTCTGGAGTTTGGTTTTATTTTGAAAGTGCTCCTTATCTAAGATTTCTTAATATTAAAACAAATCCAGTTGAACCAGTTTTCCATAGAAAATATCAGGAAGAAATCTTCTTTCTATGCTCTTAGTTCAAATAAGGGAAAAAAAAAAAAAAAGATAACACTTCTAAAGCTGAAATCGTCCATATCACACAATTCTGATCACTTTCAATGAAAATTTCACTGAAATCTTTGGAGGAACATAACCCGACTAGAGGTGTCTACCACCTGTTCTCTGGAAATTGGGCACCAGTTGTTTATTTTTGGTTGACTGGTGGGACTTGGGGCGTGAAGGGGTAGAGAATGGAGCCAGTTATTTTATTTTTATAAACATAAGTGCACTGGAAGAAAAGATGAATAAGATACTGTAAAGTTTATTTATATTTTTAGATGCTTATATTAAAAAAAAGAGAGAGGCAGAAAAGCCAAAACTGAGCAAATACGTCCCTCATCTAGCTACTATGACCTATGGGCATGTCCTAGAACAGATGGAGCTGGAATAGTTGTATGAGACATAACCTATGACATCTTAAGAGAGATGCAGAAACCTTGATTGAGGATTTAGAAATTTATCTATTTTCAATAGTGAATATTCAAACCGATGAACATGAAATGATGCTGAAAAGTGAACGCAAGCAAGGACAAAGGAGCACATATTGCTTAGGAGAGGAAGCTTACCACAAAGCCAAATTTCCTTTGCTCACACCTGACTTAGCAGTACTCTGCATTGCATCATTTGTGTATTACATAGAGAGTAACTTCACTGAGGAAGGTACCACATGCAAATCTCATCCTATCTGATAAAAAGAAAGCTATAGAGTTAGGCCATCTATCCTCCCAGGCCCTACTCCATCTGCTGTATCTTAGAGCTGCCAGCAATGAAGCTCATGTTGCCAATCTTCCCCTTTTCTTTCTTCCTCATGCCATGCGATTATTCTGCCCTGTGCCTCCAAAAATTAACAGGTTAGTGCAGATTTATGTTTGAAAGGGGTCAGAATACATGCAGAAGGCAGCTTAAACACACTGTGAGAGATGATAAAGTAGTATTCATACACACAGAAAGCAGAGATGAAAACAGCAGGTCAAAACTAAGAAGGGTTGGCAGACAGAAAAAAAAAAAGAACTGATAAGAAGTTTCATTTAGACTTCCTTTGATTTTCTGAATGCTGCATTTGTTGCACAAGTAATCTATGCTAAAAGCTCAAGCTTGAGGCTTATTAGTGACACCAATATTCCTTCTGAACTGATGAACGAGGCAAGAGAGAGCAGACCCTACAAGTGGGGCAGAAGAGCAGCTCAGTAGCCATTCACGAGTCTTCTACAGAAGCAAAAAGTCAATGCACAAAAAAATCATTTCCGTACAACACACCACTATCTCCGCCACCCAGTTGCAAACAAGTGAACACGTTGGTTGGAAAATACCTAAACGCAGCCTTGGATTCCCTACATGTTACTGAAGTCACCTCCTTCCACAGCCTCTTGTTAGGACAACCACAACTAAATAGTCTGTTCAAGCAGAATTCAGCAGCTATGTTGAATTTAAATGAATATTAAAACAAGCTTTGATGAACCCACAGTTTCCAGTTTCAACCACCTACATCTGGAAGAAGAAAATAAACAAGCCATAAATGCCCGCTACATGGCAGCATTCTGGATTTGGGACTACTGTTGAGAAAATAATAAAACAAGTTTTCTTCACATCCTTAATTTTAAAGTACTAGTATGGCTTTAGTACTGATGTTTTAACAAATATAAAAGCTACCTTATGACTTATAGATGCCACCCTACACAAGACATCATATTGCTGCCTCCTCTAAATACAATATGATGTTATTTTGTATAAAATAATGGCAGGAATCAAAACTTGAAGGAGGTCCTGTGTGTGTTTTTTTCCTTTTTTTTTTTTTTTTTTTTTCTGAACAGAATCTCTTGTTTGTATGGAAATGTTAATTNTTTTTTTTTTTTTTTTAAATCTGAACACATAAAACACCACTCACAAAACATCTACCCAAAATGATTCAGACAAAAAGAAAAGGTTGGAGAGCAAGTAAGTAAATATTGTCTTGTACTTTTTGCATAAAGCAGTCCTTGACTCAATACCTCTACATGCAGGGACTGCTCCACTCCCTTAATTGTTCACTGCTATCATTCAGTTTTATCTGCAGAGCCAGAAAAAGCAGATTCAGACATAAAAATCAGATTCTTTTGTCTTTCCTCAACTAAAATTTTAATTTAGATCAAAAAGTGCCTTTTTGCTTTGTTTTCAAACACACTCTTTAAGATCACCGAAGGCACAAACTTTGCTTGTTGCACAACGTGCAAGATGCTGGCAACCTGAAAAAAAATAAAAATAATAACAATAATAATTCTTTCACCCAGATGCCGCAGTGCAGATTACCTAGGATCATCTGGGAGCGAGATTTCTGGGCATTAGCAAGCAGCAGAATGCAGCTAATGAAATAGGTTTGTACTGTAATAGGCTGCCCTCTTGCAATTTACGGCCACAGCCCATATTTAATATTGGCAAACTCCATTTTTCAGACGGACCTCAGAAGCTCCCTTGCACAGCAGCATCGCATCAGCTCGGCCCTCTCCTAAGCATCTCGCGGCGCTTCACGGACATTATTGCCGTTTTCAAGCGTCTCGGACCAGTATTTTCTTCCTACTCACAGCCCGCCTGTCTCCCCTGCGAGGCTGAAACGCAACCCCTTGTTCTACCCTCCCTCCACCCTCGCCATACCCCCGAATTCCTCTCTCTGGGCCTCACAGAACCGGCACTTGCAGCCAGGTGCCTCTGTGAGCTCCCGCGCAGGGGCTGCCTCGGCGCGGGGAGACCGGAGCCGCGCTATCTCCGCAGGTCAGCGCGCGGGCAGAAATGAGTTTCACAGCAGGCCATTTTCCCTGCCAGGGGGGTCTTAATGTGAGAAAGATGGAAAAATTCAGTGAAAAGGCTTGAAATCCTGTGCCAGGAAGGCGGGAGGCTGCCCTTGGAAGCGGCTGTCAGCACGAGCTTCACGCTATTCCTGTATCAAACAACGCGCTGTCGCCGCCTACAAACGGCTTCTGTAAACCCCTTAATTTCACCTCGCATATTAAGGGTAAATAGGGTGAGCGCTGGCTTGGTGAGCTGAAAATCTCCTCAGTTTATGGCCAAGTTTTATTTAATTATTATTGCACCAATAAATAAGGATGGAGTTGCATTGGGTTATGCTCACGGATAATAAATGTAAACGCAACTCTAGAGTATTATTTACTAACTTTAAATACTACTCCTAGAGCAATCAGCTTTATAAAGGTTCCTGACAAAATCACAATAGCGATAAAACACATGGAAGCGTAAGACTATTTAAACCCCTAACAAAAGCTATGATAATGCTAGCAGTAAATGAGCAACTCCCACAAAATATCACTTAATAATCACGCCCTGATAAGGTTTAAAGTACATATAGCCATTGTTACATGGAAAAAAACATTACAGATTTTTTTTTTTTTAAACACATGTAGCAACCCAACAGGTTTTAATTACCACACCTACTGCAGTGACGAGCTGTTCCACTCAAACACCCAAACATAATATTTAGCATGTTCTGTGGTTGTTAAGGATCGGGGTGATTGATGGAATCTATTGTACTGTCATCTTCCTAACAACGGGCGCGAGTGATTGCAAACACCGTCGAGAGAAAGCGCGCGCTTATTTTGCAACAAAAGGCTGTCCTATGGGGACTGCTTTCCAATATAAACTAACAAACCTGCGCACACGTGAGCTGGTTCCCAAACGTGGCGCAGAGTCACAGCGAAGGCCTCGCTTCTTCGGGGCAATGTGTCTTTGGGGGCGCTCAAGGGAGAGCAAAAGCTCTCCAAAGAGCCAACATCCTGTCTCACAGTCCCAGAGAACTCATCCAGGCCGCAAGAAACTACCTGCCGGCTGCCCCAAAAGGGCAGCCCAGACCTCGTCTCCGAAGGACGAGCGGGCGATGGAGGCGCTGAGGCCCAGCGGTGCACCACGCGCCTCCTGGCTCGGTATTTGTAGGAGCCATGAAGGAGGCTACGAACGAAATGCCTCAGCGCGAAGCTCTGCCTTGCTAACTGCACGATATGCCAAAACACCACCTCCTGCAAATCACAGGCTTTAGGACCAGTATTTCTTGTTCAAACACGCTCCTTGTTCAGCAGAATCACTTGTGTGAACAGGTAGACATTCATGTGCACTAACTGGAGTAGTTTCACTATCCAACTGATAGAGCTATAATTTAAACCACCTCATTATCAGCATTGCAATTTTCAGACTGCTGAAATATCGTATTTGTTGCAAATACTCTACGTTTTACATACTTTGACAACATTGCCCATCTGATGCTCTGTCAGATAAAACGCAGATAGGCACTTGTGTATTGATGAACATGCTTTTAATCCCATAAACGAACTTTTCCTGTCACATTGTAGGTGTTTCAACACTTGATTTATGAGCCCCATAATTAAAATCCTCATGCCTTAAAGAAAAACAAACTCTACAGTGCAGTATCACTTTTCTTTTACATTTTGATCTCTCTTTTAATAGTTAAGAGCTTCCTTTTATATGCAACTATTTGCTATCAGTTTGGCATGTTATTTCTGGCTGCCAAGACGAGAAAATATTTTTCTTACAACTTGGTCAAACCTCAATGTTTTTGAGTAAGCACTCAAAGAGATCAATGTTTATTTAGAGCTTCCACAAAGCGCTGGTGCAAATAAGCCCCTAATTCAGCAGGTAGAGGACAACTGTGACACAATCGGGTGCTTTTGATCTCTAACAAGGCTGTAATGTCTGCCAAAATACCTCTCCTCCTTCTATGAATCATCAGAACCAAGAGTTTTTAGAGGCACAATTAAAGAAGATTTAAAAATTTAAAAATTAAGATGCTTTTCTGTAGTGTAGTGCTTCTGATTGGATCTGAATTTTAGACAGCTCTCTGGAGGGGGAACTGACATTGACTTGAACTAAATTCATGCAAATAATTCACTCATTCTCACAGCACCTATCAGCACAGCAGCAGTAGGTTTCAGTTTCCTAAACTCAATGTAATTCAAAAATTACATTATCCTCAAAAACTACCAGTACTGGAAGTGATGCAGCCACGTATTAGCATCCCTGCTCTAAAGAAACCTCTGCCACCAAATCCAAGGAAAAGAACAATTTATTTACAATCTTAGCAAGTAATCTTGTATCAAATCCCGAAGCTTGTCAAAACTAGCATCTCATAAGACTATCAGTAAGAAACAAATTTCAAAAAAGAGAACTCCCCATTTAACTCTTCTTACTGTTGAGGTCCTTGTCCCTTAACCTGGCTTTCTATCAAATTTGTTTTGAAATGCTACATATGAACATCCTGGAGAAGGAAATTAAAGGAGTAACAGCTGCAGGGCTCTTTAACCAGCCCAAAGCAACGGAGTCTTTAGGGGTTATCTGCCTCTCTCGGCTGCTAACTACAAAGCCAACAAAGTTCCAAAACTTAAAAGTTACATAAAAATGAAACACAGTGAAAAATACTAAGACAAAATATCATATTTGCGGATACGAAGATAACCGAACAGAACCACGTTACTACTGCTCAGGGTAGATGTTGAAAATTCATTCCTCAAATATCACCTCCAAAAAATACTACAGATACGTTTTGCTATCTGGCTGTCGAGCTGCTGTGATGCTGTGCTGGGATAAAACAGATCATGCTGCCCTCTTGCGTTGGACTCGCACAGAAAGCAGCTCCTTCCCTCCTGCAAGCGAATGGATGAAGCTGGATATCGAAAGCATGGAGCAGAAAACATCCACGTTTCCCTCCGTATCTAGAACTGAAAGACACACAGGCAACCCCCTTACGGGAATACAGAGAGAGGAGCAAAGGAGGCCTGAAAGGAAAAGGTCACCTCGCACCCTCCAGAGAGATCAACAAGTTCTGCTAGCAAAGGCAGGCAAGTAAAATGCAATAATCCCTAAAATACAGCCACATAATCCAGCACTTTTCACCAAGATTTCACTGCTCATGGGTGCTGGAAGGTATCTATCGCTAAATTTGAATCTCAGTCATAAGCATCTGATCAATCTTTTTGGGTGCTGAATAACACAAAATATTTTAGTTATTCAGGAACTTTGTTATTCAGTTATTCAATAGAGCAAATGCTTAAAAAGAGACAGTTGTTTCTTAATATGACAGTAACAGGTAATTCGGTTTTTACATATATGCCAAATTACAGGAAGGTGAAATCTGTAAATCAAATATTTCTGAGCGGGGATGGATCACAGGGAGGGGCTCCACCTCATATTCCCATCCTGCTTCTACTCTAGGTCACCAATGTTCATAAAAGCACATTTAAATTCTTGTATCATTTGCACAAAGTGCTCATTATTATTCCCTTTACAAACTTCTCTTCCCTATATACTGCTAACACAATACATAAAGAGAGGTTTTGATCTCGTATCTAAGCTGACTCACTTAAAATAAAAAAAAGTCATTTCCTTTATCATCATGACTGATTTATCTGCACTGTTGGGAGTTGACAGGCACGTCATGATTCACCACATATTTCCATTTCCTAATGTCAGCTCCCCGATGCTGCTCATTAGTCTGTTTCCCCAGTAAGGGATACTGAGTGCTTGGGATTTCTGTTTGTGTAAGACTCCTTTCTAGACATGAGAACATAGATCACTGTGTGTTCAAATGATCATTGCTTGTTTTTTTTTTATATAGTTGCTTATTTTTGGAAAAGGCAAGTTGCAATAGAGAGGTCAATTTAGCAGTCACTCCTGTAATTGTCTTGGAAACTTAACATATGCTGGGTATGCAGCGGGTGCTTAAACAACAAATCTGTCACTGTTTTTGTCACTGCCATCTCAGCTATGCTAACAGGGGATATAATAGCTTGGCTTGGCTATTACAGTGATGACACTACAAAAATGAGGCTTGAATAAATCCTTTCCAATGTCTCCTTCATAGAACGGCATCTCTTCACAAAAAATTATAACTTCTTTTACCTGGACAAACATGCCTGATGTAGCAGGCATTAGTACAGGAAAAAAAGGCATCTTCCAAAAGAAGTTCTAAAATCACATGCATATACAGTTAAAAAAAAGTAGTTGGTTAAAATATACGTATGTTCAAAAGTGTATTTCAGAATTACTACATGCTGCTGATTTCAACACGAGTATGTGCCTTCTACTTTTTTTTTTCATTTTTAAAAGATATGCAAAACACCTGAACAGAAGTGCCTTGCAGACTATAAGGAACAAAATAAAAACACATTCATTCATTCACCTTAGGCTTCATTTGAAAAGAGTATGATGAATTATCAGTAAGCATTAAATATTATGTCTTTTTACTGTAGAGTACAACACTACTAAACCTGAAGACTTTAATTAAAGAAGCAAAACCACAACTGTGCAAAAATATTATAATTTCACAACTGTTGAAAAATAAGAGATTAATCAGAACTAATAAGGTACAGTATATGGAAGGGTTTTGACTTAAACTCACCTATAGGATTTCTGTCAAAAAACAACACAGGAGCTCTCAAAATGGACTGAAACATTTTGTTGTGCAAAGTCTGACTAGAATTAACAAGAACTTGAAAAACCAGAAGACTTCTTATGATGCCAAACAGTATTGTAGCCACCGTTAAACCTGAAATTAAAAAGATATGGTCAGGGACTCCATACAGATAGGCATCTTTCACAAGAAAAAGAATTTCAAAATAGAACAGAGCTAAAAACCAAGTTCATTGCTTTCCATGTACAGAAGTCTAAACTTAAGCTTAAGGAGTCAGAATGAATGCAGAAGATAAACACCTTACATTTGTTAATAATTGTTAAACAATTCCTGTTTCTTTTATAAAGAAACATGACTTTATAAAAATACAGGAAATATCTGTTTCCCCATAAATCTGTATTAAAATCCTTCATGTAGCAGCTCTGCCTTTCACAGTGCACAGCTGTGGCTGTGGAGGCCACTGAGAAGGATCAGTATTTGCAAGCAGGTATTAACCAAGTAATGCGCATGTGGCTATATAAAGACTATCTTGAGGTATTCCCTATTGGCCAAACAGTTTTGTTTGTTTGTTTGTTTGTTTGTTTACTTTTCCAAACCATTTCTGCAGAAAAAATAGAGACTAGGAAGAAACTACCGTGGTAAAATTTTCAACAACCAAGGATCAGAAATAAAAACACTATTTCTCAATTTTAGTTTCTAAGGCTATAGAAAAGGCTAAGTTACATAATTACATAATACATATATGAAACTTGAAACCTTTTCCTAACTGTTTTTAAGGCTGACTAACAATTTTCTGTAAGCAAATAATTACTTTCTGTTCAAGTATTGCAAATATATCACTGAGACATCATTTCAACACCAAGTTAACTCTTGCTATTCTGTGATGTAAAACAAAATTTGTCTTAAACTATTATCGTTTTTTTAATATTGTTTAGGTTATATAGCCAAAGAAGGCCAAGTCTGGCATCCTTAATCATACTGTGCAGTCCACTGGAATTGCTCACAAAATAAGACATTATACAGAGCAAATAAGAATGAGATTATCTGGCTCCTAAATTGGTGTTTCTCAGATCAGCACAATGTTTTCTGTCAAGTGCCTAAGTCATACATTCTCATTAAAATACATATGTATTCTTTATACTTTTTATTTAAACATAAATGAAATAAATAAGAAAAATAATAAAAAATGCCAGTCCTCTCAGTACATGTTCTTCTGGCACACCACCTGTTTTCTCAGATCTACCACAGCAATTTCCTGATGGAGCTTTATATGCCATACAATCCTATAAATGACTAGAAGTTAACAGCTAACTGGATAGGATCTGAGAGAAACCACATTTCTACACAGTATTTTTGTATTTCCATTCTTACTGTCTTTCAAAATAGTAATTTAGGATGTTTATTTAAAGATTTATGCCCTTTTGGGAATATTCAGAAGCATTTATAAGTCCTACTGAGATATATTAAAATGGTTTATTTTAAATCTCGTTTTGCATACTTATCTAGAATGTTTTTAAAAAAACAGTTCTTATTTATGGCACTTCAGGAGAAATATGGCCATGCCAAGTTTTAAAACAACAGCATATTATATAAACAAACTGGAACACTGAATTGCAGAACGAGGATCAATTTCTAATCCCTTTTACCCATCCATATAATGACTGAAGATTTAGCTGAACGACCTATTAGTATAGACAATAACCACAGGTTTACGGTGACTGACTTTTTGAATACTCAATTCCTAGTTTATTTTCCAAAATTCAGGCAAAGCAAATTAAGAGTCTATATTCAACCTATTTCTTCTATTAGATTTTTTTCTTTAATTATTCAAATTTACTTAGTCAGGAAATAAGGTTCAGGCCACTAATCTGTTAAAACATTACACAGTCAATGTTAGAAATCCCATTTCCACACATTGCTATTGTTCTGCACCTCTCAAAACTGACTATTATAGTAGGTCAAACAACAGATACAGTTTGTATTAAAAAAAGCTATGCACAAACACATATGTGCACATGAAATTACCTGCATATATTTCTAAATAAAAGTTAACGTCTAGATGTTCAGTCTCATTTCCTCCATTATTCCCATTTGTTGTGACATTCAACTTCTCTTGACTGTTCGCCCTAGGGAAATGCACACACAAGATAATCATCAAATCACACTTTGCAAATATTCATACAGACATACATGCGTTTAACTTTTACTAGATTCAACTCTGCTACGACCTTTAGCTTAAAGGATCCATGTACTTGATGCTCTCATGGACCACATTGTGAGGAGCAGCTTTCAGACCTTGCCAGAAAAAGTTTTTAAAAGTTTACATTTTTCCCCAGAGATAAAATAAGAGGAGACCAGTAAAGAAAGCTGAACAAATGCTGGTTTTCCTCTTTTAGCTATAAAACACTGATTTCTATTAGATAAAAAGCATTTGAAAAGGCAGAAATGATCGAGCACTTATTATCATTAACTTACCAGTAGGAAAGCCACCAATCCTGGAGCACATATGCCACCTGGAATATAAATAAATAAATAAGTAAATAAATAATCATCTTAAAAAATTAAAAACATCACAAAATTAAATTTCCTTAGCTCTTCTTTTATGTTCTCTGGGAAAACATCACATAGTCATAAAAGTATGCCATCCAGTCTTTCAAGACCAGTTGCAATTTGCAAAGCACATTAGAAAGTGCGTTAGAACCCTCTACAAAGAGAAGAGGTTACCTTGAATTACCTTACTTGATAGTGAACTAAAGGAAAGCAATACACTTAAGCAAACAAAATATAGCAGCTTTCCTTACCATATGTTAATTGCACATTAAAGAACTCGTTTTTTTTTTTCAGTTCCTAAATTTGCTACCAGAGATATTCCAAAATGCTTTTTGATTAACAAACTTTCTGATGTTACCAGTCCAGAAATTTGTGTTTACAGGAGATAATTATTAGAAACAGAGTTGAAGGAGGAAGAGAGAGAGGGAGAAAAGAAAAAAAAAAACAACACCTTATTGCCACTTTTCCTTCTGCACCCACAGATGATTCTCCACTTGTAGGATTATTTATCTCAAGATAAACTTCTGTTCGACTGAATTAAAATTCTGGATGGTCTATTGCAAAGATCTAATCATGCTCAGGTACCTTTCCAAGGGACTCGAAAGGAGGTAAAGTCTCACACTCACTATTTTTAAAGCCAAGAACCAGCAGTCATTTCCATGAAATGAGTTCTAGGTCTCTCATCAAGAAATAAAGAGAAAAAAGCAAAAAGCTACCTACTCACAGCTTCCTTAGCTCATCATTTCTTTCCATAAGTTTCAAATATATTTTGAATGTTGAACAAAATACTTTTTAATGTACCTGCTACACTTTGCATCACACGCTGCATATTTCCCTACCCTCCTCCTTACTTTCTTAATCTGTTTAACAGTGACCTTCCTTCTAGTCCTTTGCAAAACTTATTATCAGTAAAAGGGGTTTCTTTTTCAAACACTTCTGTCACACTCTATCCTCCCATATCCAGTCAATCTCTTTATCTTCCCTGTTGAAAACACTCTTTCTTCAGATTTGTTAAGATTGCTTTTTGTACTGGAATTTTGTCCTATACCTCTGAAAACTAGACAGTCTTACAATACATGTGCTGTACTGACAGTAAAATAATCTTAATGAAAACCTTGAGACTGTTGAATAAAGACGAGCACAAAACAGCTCAATGCCGTACAAAAACTACATGCTGATACAGACAACATGACTGGGTATGCTACAAAATTATTAGATTAAAAAAAAGCATGATGTTCTCAAACATTTCAGTTGAAATGAGGATATTATTCTTAAACTATGCTTAAAAAAATAAAGAAGAAATCAGAATACCTTCATTACTTGTGACTCCAGCCAACTTACCTGTGCCAAAATATTGAATAATACAAGTATAAAAATTACAAAGTAGTTTGCTCCTGCAGAGAAATATTTTCTGTAAACCTTAAGGCTTATTTTTCCTTCAGAGCGACTCTCCTCTGGCAAAGTAGCCAGTGCATTTTCAACCTGCAAAAAAAAATTAATTAAAAATAAGAAACAAAAAACAGAACAAACAGGGTCAGTCTTGTAGATATAGATTGTCTTGTAGTTATAAAGTAAGCCATTTGAAAGTCACAGGTCAGAATTAGCAATCAATTAAATAAGGAGATAGTGACTTTGCATTCAAAAAGTATAAAAATCATCCCCAAAAAAATCAATCTTAGTGCAATAATAGTGGAAAAATCTACTCTGTAAAATGTCATTGCAGTGATTTCATTTTGCATTCCATCAAGGCATGACACATAACTTACAATCATAAACATTTGCCCTGACACGACTGCTGTTTACTTTTTCCTCCTCTTGTACATTGCCGTCAGTCATGCGGGCTCCAAAAGCTAAGGCCATGACTTGCGAAAGTGCTCGCAACGCAAACACCTCTAACCTCTTCTTTTCAGGAAAGCATTCGAGGTAAACACTTCTGAAAGTATGCATTATGTTTAATTGACACATGCCCGGGGTCAGAAACTAGCTACAAAGTTTTAATCACCTCTTTGCAAGTTCAACAGAGCAGCTGTTTATAGGCAAAATGAGTAAAATGCTAAATGACTATTAAGCAATAATGGACATGGGCTGGAGGACAATGGACACTGGAGGACTAAAAAGGAAAAAAATAAGATGGGCATGAAGAAGACAAAAGAGCTATTCAAACGGACATGATTCTGAAGATATTTTACAGTACATGTGACAGAAAAACTGGTGTCAGTTCCGTGGACATTTAATATCTGATTTTGTTGTCAGCATACCCAGCTGTACAAGAGCAGTGGACTCAACAGATCTGACTCAGATGTGGAAAGAAAAATCTCACCTACTTGCCTATATCCTGACTTCAGCAGCACTAGAGCTGTCAGATGGAAGAAAAAAAAAGGTTTGGCACACATTGTTCTGTTAATGGCTTTAAGAAGAACAGAATAACAGACACCACTGAGACATTAATACCAGATTAGATTAGTGCTTTCTGTCATAAAAATGTTCTTCCAAAAAGACATGAAAAACAAAAAGCTGGGAGAAAAAAAAAAAAAAAAAGAGTAGCAGCCTTCTGTGAACACAGACGCGGCAGCTCCAGGCCAGCTCTGGCACAGGATGCAGGACCGCTGCGGCTGCTCTCGTGGAGGGCAGCCCCACCGTCTTCAACATCACAGGGCTGCAGAGCAGCGCAGAGCTCCTCGCCTCCTCCCTCAGGGAGAGCTCACGGTCACACGGCTATGTCAGCGCCAACCATTCAAACGAGGACTCTGCATGAAGCCACGGCCTCCACATGCACCCCTCAGAGCTCAGGATTTGGGGTAGATGCATACACCCACGGAAGCCGTTTGCATCAGGCACTACTAAGGCAGTCCACATGGGATACGGGAAGCACAGCGCAGTGCCCTGGGATCCCACTGTGGAAATCCTGTTTCCCGGGTCGAGCAGAGCTGGTGCTGAATGTGAGCTCTCAAACTCTGCTGCGTCCAAACGTGCAGCATGAAGCTGGGGGAGGCTGCCCACCACGCGCCGCGCTGGGCATGTCCGCTCTGGCTGAAATTCAAACGAGGCAGAGAGAAACCCGCATCACCGCCTCGACCAACAGCCAGCCCCACAACACCAGGGAGGAGCTTTTCTTTGTGCACTCACAGGCGCCTGCTCCGCTGCTCCGTCTTTCTGCGAGTGGACTGAGGAATCCTGGGACCAGACGGAGGACTCGGAAAATGTACGGCTCCTGGAGGCCTTCAGGTTGGGGGTGCCTGGAACCGAGGGCTGTTCTCCCTCCTCATCTTTTTTCAAAAGGGAAGCAAAGTCGATGCCAGATCTCAGGAACTCTGCATAGGTACCTTTCCCCACCATTTTACCCTACAATTAATATAAGCTTTGATTATCTTCATTATACGTTTCCTGTAAAGGACATTTTTTCCTCCCTAGCCCTGATGCATAGGTCACAAGTGCTGCAATTCTGCGGTTGCTGAGCCCCAATCCTGATGCAGGAATGGAGGTGAAGCCTCTTGCTCTCAGTTCCTCCTTTGGAAGAGCAGAAACAAGCTGCCAAACCCCTAGCCAGTCCTCTCTTCCCAGCAGCTAACCAGGCCAAACAGCACATAAAAGGGATGTCCAAAGTCCCAGCTGCAACCAGCAAGAACAACTTTGGAGAAGCTGCATTTTGGAGAAGCTGCCTTTGGAGAAACTTTCAGACAGGCTGTTGAAGAACACACGTGGCCATCAGGCTTTTCATACCACGCAGAGCTAGGGGTGACCACAGCTTAATGTTTTTTCAGTCTTCAGAGCTCTACAAGGAGCAGCACAGAATGTGCACACCACGCAGCCATCCCAACCTCTGGGAAACTACTGCAACCTGCATTGCAGCAAAGTAGTAGCTAGTATCTTTTCCTTTTTTTTGGCAATTCTATGATACACCAGAAGTAATCTGAAGAATATCGCCATCCAACCTTACAAAATAGTCAAAATTCTTTCGTTTCCCTCCCTTTACCCTCAAACACCAAGTAGAACCAAGCTTGAAAGGAATCAGCTTAGCTGAAGGACTGCTTGGTTTCAAAGGGAGCTGTGACCAGTTCTCAGCCTTAATGAAAATAAGGGGTCAGCTGCAAAACCAAATTGTTCTTCCCAATTCATACCACAGTGTTAAAAAAAACTGAAGAATAAAAGCAAAGTCTGAGGTCTCAAGAGAAGTAGTTCTCTTGCAGTATTATATATATTTATATAATACTATAGTATAGTAGAGAATATATATACACACACACTATACTACACATATATATTCACTACAGTACATGTGTAAGATAAATAAAAAGGTTAAATATATTTATGTTATAAATCAGAAATAGTCTTTTCAGAAGACTAAGATTGATTTCATTATAACTTTAATCCTTGAAAACGTATGTGATCATAAGGTCTCAGAAAATGCAGTTAAAACTATTTTATTTTTGACTTGTAAATACATTTTTTCCAATCATAAATTACAAAGCATTATTAGAAAAGACTAAGATTTGTAGAATAGACACTGATATCACTTACATCTTTTAAGATTAGAATCTGAGATGCAGCACGGAGATATTGCAACTGGTGAGTCACCAAAACAAGGACCTTTTGATGTAAGGCCTGACAAATACACCTGCAAAGAGGGAGAAAAAGAATTTAAAAAAATAGATTAGTGTCCTAAAACATTTTGAGTGTTTCTGGAAAATTTCTTGTATGGCCTTAAAAATAAGAAAAGTGCCACACATGCTTGATGTATTAATTGTAAAGCTTACCAACCATATTCCTTACTTTGTAAGTTTTCAAAATAGGAAAAAGAAAATTCAGATTTACAGTTGAAAGTAGAGGAGAAAGAATTCTAAGGATATTTCACAAAAAGTGTATTAAACTTTCCACTAACAAATGTATATGATACAAGCAGGATTATAATTAGTAAACTTCACCAAAATGACACAGAAAGAAGCCAAGTAGGACAATATACTATGTATAATTATGGCAAAATAAAGGAAAACAAGTGACTTGAAGAGCTAACAGCAATTATATCATATTGCTTATTGTGTTTCGTAAATTCACCTTGTACATCTGCTTAGCTCCTTACACACAACTTATAATATCTATTTTACCACTCCTGCAAAGACTATAGGAAGTGATGCACAGTAAAGTATTAATCAGAATCATGCACAAAGTATATTATACAGTTGCAAATAAACTATGTGGTAAAACTAAGTTGAACACAACACTTGCTATAACAATTTTGTATGCTTCAATTCAGCATCAAGAAGCACCTATAAACCAACAGGAAGGTTCTGTGGTGACTCAGATAGCAAGTCATCGTGACTGCGGATTTGTAGCAGCGAAATACCCAGCTGCTGAGCAGCTGCAGATCTTCATATTCCAGACTCCTTGTGGAGTATAATTTGGGCTCCAGACTCTTTGGAGTCCTCGCTGGATCAAGCCCCATGAGAACTGGAGCAGCAGCTTAAGCTATGCAAGAAGCCCTTCACCAAAACACAACCAGAGAACTGGACAAGAATCTGGGGAGCCCCAGAATAGTGATCTGCCTAGGAGGAAAGGTACCCCAAGAGAAAATGCCAGGTGTCAACTGTCAAGGGATCAAGCCTTCCCTTAGGTAGCCCCACAGCCTGGACTGGAGCATTTAATTTGTGCAGGCAAGATGCATGCTCAACAGCTTACTGGCACAGCCACTACAAAACCTAATGGCTGAAAAGCCTTTAAGCCTTGATGACTATGAGTCACCATGAAGTCACTGCACTTTAAGCTGTACTTAGAAAGAAAGAAGTGGATTACCGCAACATCAGAGCAAACCAATTAGATCTGTTAGGGCTGTCAGCACAACACCCTAAGTGATCTTGATCTCTGGACAGAAAAATGACCTCTGCAGAAAGTAGATTCAAACCAGGAATTGCTAAGATATATCAGCTCATTCAAATAAGAAAAAAAAAAAAAAAGGAAATCTTGATTTGATATCTGTCTGGGTAGGAAGAAACTAGCTGAATAGTTCGCTGATAACACTTGGGTAGAGCAACTGTTGTCACAATTCAGTGGTATGAGCACAGGGAGGAAAAATCACGACCAGGTGTATACTTATATCTACTACTGACTTCAACAGCTCACTGCTCTGACAGCTCACTAAAAAATTCTGCCATTGGAAATACTGTATCATGATGAAACACAGGACTTGCAAAACTAGTAAAGCTCTAAACAGATACTAAACATCTGTTTGGACACATCAAGGTATTTGAGCTCTAGGCGTAAACATCTTTAAATGTTCCCTCTGAGAGCATCCGCGAGTCGAATGTAGGTGCACGAGCCACCCCGGCTGGCACGGAGAGCTCGGGGTAACACAACACGACACAAGCTTGGCACGGAGCTCAGAGCACTGAGAACCCAAATGACTGGAAATGCAGTATTAACTTTGAATGGAAATGAAAGGAAACAGCAACAATAAACAAACCCTAACACAAACCACAAGCATTAGCACTCTTCACTGCTCTAGTTCCCTATGACTGGGTGAGAGACACCTAGTTCTAAAAATACCAGTCCACATGTTTGAAGGAAAACAAAACCAGCATTATTGCAGATTCTCGATTCTAGGGGAAGCACCATCTGACAGTGTCTCACTTGCTGACTGCTTATGCAAAGAAATTACAGAAAGCCTGCCTCAGGAGCTGGGGAAACCTGCTGCAAATGTCCAGATTCCTGCTCTGGAGTGCACCCATCTTTTTGAGCTGCCATTTAAGACCCCATCAAGCTAAGAGACATTCATGTAATTTTGTTTCTCTTGAGGAATTGGCTCTGTGCATCAGACTGAACACATCCGATTAGTGACAGCAGGACTAAATGCTGCACAAAATCGGTAGCCACCGGCACATTTATCAAGCACATACATGACCTCCACACACACATGGCTAGGACAGAGGCAGGAAAGTGCCAAAGGTTCTTTAGCCTTTCCAGCCTGAGGAGGACGGGAGTCTGTGCTTGTGTGCAACAATGCTTTAATACACTAAGACTTCTGATTCTCTTTATTTTTTTTTCCTAGATCAAAGCCAATCCCCAAATACAGATTCATTTCTTTCTTAGAAGAGAGAAGTGAGTTTTTTTTCTTTTTTTTCCCCCATATGGCTGAATATTCGTTATGGGTTACACTGGACTGATTTCTTTGGAAGTGCAAAATCCCAAATTGGATTCATTACTATTATGCTGAGGCCTTACAGGCACAAAACGTAACAGGACACTTTACCTGTGCCATGGGATATAACACTGGTATAAATCCCAGTGCAGAGTTTTCTCTAATAATTCCTAAAGCACTAGCCAGTTTTGTATCACCTGCAACTACAGCATCAATGACCCAAGACACTGAGTAACACAAGTCAGGGCAGAATCTTCAGAATTCTAGAAATTACAGTCCTCCAATTTGACCAAAAAGATAGAAATACATTAACAAATCTTAGCAACAGGATGCTGTTATCAAATTGAAAAAACACTGCATTTTGACAGCAAATTTCTGTACAATTAAAAAAAAAATCAGCTCAAGCTTTGATCCTTTGATCCTGCAGGACAAGTGGCAGAGGACACTCAACTGGATGGGGGCCTGCAAGAGCACGGTGCTTTCTCCATGCAAAGTCAGGCACAGGCCTGGCACTTCAGCGCATACAAATCCTCATTTGCTCTCTCTCCCAAATCAGGTTCCCTTTTTTTTGAGACACGTTGTTCTTTTATCTTTTTTCTTTTTAGTTTTTATCTCCAAGAACCAGCTTTCTTTCACCTCTACAGAGTGTTTCTTCTTTTACGGTTCTACTTTTCTTCCTCAGCATTTTTTCACCTCCCCTTTTTGGAAGTTCACATACAAGTTTAACTTTACTCTACTCAATACTTGTATTTGAAAATACCCACTGAAACAAAGTTAAAACACACACAGAAGTGCTCACAGGTGTAAAGCCTTTGTTATGTTAATTTGTTTATTCCCTTTGCTTTCCTCTCCTTTCTTTTTAAATTTAAAATTTCAGGGAAAACAACCCTTCATCTGTTTTCCTATATTTTGAAATGTAGTGATTTTCAGAACAAAATATACAAGGTGTATTTGCAAAAGACACTACCAGCACATCTACTTCCCTATGCTGTTTTTATTCCTATACGTTTATCATGCTAAACCTGTCTTTCTACCCCATAACAAGACCCAGCCTCTTTTGGACTAACACAGAATCATTCCAGGGTAATCACACTGGAAAAAACAAAGATCCACCTAATTCCGTGTGCTGTCCAGGCACCCAGGCAGTGTGAATCTTTTGTTCATTTTCCCTACTCTAGTGTCCATGCCTCTTGTGCCCTTCTCAGACTTTGGTCAGGGTGCACTGAAGAATCCAGGACCTCTGATCCGTGCATCTCACACTATGGAATTCCCCTCTCTGCTTTGCAGTCACCTCACTTCTCCCTCACCTTTTTCTGTGATTTCAAAGGAAAGCTCTGCTACAAAATGATGCCTGTCTCCCTCCCTGTCTTGCAGGGAAACTCACGGTTATCTCAGACAGCAAGGGAGAGGCTTTATCTTTCAGAACACCTTGCCAAACTGCCAGGTGATTCTCTGGTCCCATCAACATAGGGGTATCCAGTGATCTCTTGTCCAATTACGTGCCCCTTGGGTTTGCTCCTGATGCCAACATGCTCCATGTGAATAGAGGCTGACATCCACTTATTTCATATTTAGTGCTGTGATAGATGCAGGGTTTTGTCCTGGAGCTTTTATCTAATTCCAGAGGCAAAGAGTCACACATCGAAACCAACTTCCAGCTGACAAAGATTTGCAGAATTCTGTTGGATAGTAGGGATGCTGCACCTGCACCATTCCCAATCATCATAACGAAAACAGGTCTAGTTCAGAAAGAAGCCCAATCTGCCCTGCCATTCCACCTCCTTTCATGAGTGCAGAAGAACAGAATGAAAGTGCAGCGTTCATCAGTTGGCACTGGCACACTGCTCCACCTCTGGACAACTTTTGAGGGAAGGACCATTCCTACAGAAAAGTGTTTCTCTCAAAACAGTGTTGAAATTAAAATCCCACGCTTCAAACAACCATTTATGGGTCAGTATCACTGATAGGACCCAACTGAGAATCTATCCAAAGGTGAGCTGAAATCTTGTCATTTACAGAAATATGTTAGAAAGACCCACAGGGAGAACACATAATTTCTTGGGGTCCAAGCATGACCAAATGACTTTCTTAAAACACCATGGGCTACTCCAAACTTCGTCATCCAAAAGAACAGTATGGCCATAGTATCTGTGTGTTGGTGCGTCTCTCATTTTAGATCTGACAGGAAAAAAAAAAGCAGAGTTTTCAAAATACCTCATTCTCCAACAGTTAATGAAAAGAGATATATATAAAAGATAGAGGCATAAAATAGAATTCTACTCCAGCTCCCTGTTGAGAAAGGGCTGAAGCTTCTCTACTGTTAAATGTCAGAGAACCCACAGGAGAAAAGGCTATAAATGACACAAAAATCACCAGTTTATACCTTATTAGGCCCCAAAGAATCCAATTAGGGAAAATAAATCAACTGGAAAACAATCTTTGTCTGTTCCATCTTCCATAGAACAACTTGTCTGTATTATGAAGAATTTCTTAAGAGACACAGCAACATTAAGAATATTGTGGACTATTTTCCCACTGGAGCTGTACTAATCACATTCTCTCTCATTTGAAAAGTATTTATGTATTTTAACCCATATGTACAGCAGTAGCAGAGCAAAAGGAAGGGAAGCAGCAAATATGATGAATTAACCCTCCATAATCCATAGCTTTAAGATACTAGGTAGGAGCATATCTGTCTTGAGACAGATAGGCATAGAACAGACACTTCTAAGAAATTAAATGTGAATATAAGATTAAAAGAAGAAATAAGAGCAGGGGAACAGAACAATATCCATTTCAGATTCTCATTAAATAACCCTCTCTTTCTTCCATCTCAGCCATTGTTTTAGGTCTTGCGGTTTGGATTCCTAGGCGTAGTTTGTATGAAGTGGCCTCTCAGACATTCCTCAGCGTGATATTCTCAGAAATCATCCTTGCTCAAGTCTTCTCCTCACATTTCTTGCACTATCCAGGAAGCAAAGTGCATCAGAAAACATGCCCAGCTTTGTTAGTGAAGACCGTATACTGCACACGATGCTCTCCATACTCTCCCCAACACCTTTCATAGCTGCCATGGAGGTTTCAGAGGCAACTTCTGGTTGCTAAAGACCCTCCTCTGTCTTCAGGTTTCTGTCACCATGGCTCCATGCAACTTGGTTCTCCCCATGAAAAGCTTTCATGCTACATTTATCCGTTTAGCTCAAACGGATCTAGAGATGGGGAGGAAGGGGAAAACCAAAGCAAACACACTGTTACAAGAGTTTCAGATGTTCTCAGCTGATCTCCTTATTTCTCCTCACCTACACTTGTTCATGAGCAAAACATACATCACACTACTCAAGCAATGCTCTCCATTATTTTACTGGTTTTGCAATAAAAAATTAAAATACTTCTGGCTTTGCAGCAGGATGCAGATGCTCACGGCTCACACAAAAAGCAGAATAAATTGAAGAGGGAGCCTGACCTCCCCTGCAAGGCACTACTGCACTTTCCTCAGGACCTAACTAAGGGAGAGGCAGGTTGGCAGCTCAGGTGCATGCACCTCACATATATCCAGAAGCTGGAACTGTAGAGCCATCTGGTACACAAACAAAATAGAGAGCAGCTACTGAGGGAGTTTCAATAGGCCCTAAAGAAATTTGGTAAAATATGTGAAATGCAGAAGTAGTGACCTCCAGGGAGGTCACTCAGGGAATGGGAAAATGATCCCACGTAGAGTAACTAACATGAACCTGTGCAGCACAAAGTTCTTATCCAAGGCTCTTGGACCCACAGAGTCACCATTTTAAGAGATCAATAAAATAAAATATAGTTTTGATGGCGTCTTAGAGGGATGGTCAGATTTGAAACCATAAACATCAACAGGATGTATAATTTTCCAATTTAGGTATCGACAGCTTCCCCACGTGGAGAAAAGCACATGCCTGCAACCCTAGTCAATGCAAATTCTACAACCAATTCTGCAAAACAGGTTTTTATAGTTGCCTGGGGGTGAGGGGAGGGAACAACAGTAAAACCAAATTAATTCATGTATTTGTACAGTGGGAATTCAGGAAGAATGCAAGTGTGTTCCAGGAAACACTCTCATTTAGGTCTTCAACTGAAGTCCATTAAGTACAATGAATGGGAGATTTCCTTCCACTTCTAATAAATTCTACATCATACTTTTTGATACAGACACAAGCAGGCTATGAACAAAACAAGAATGAAACACTGGCTGGAATACCTGGGTTCTTCCTGTACTCTATGCTCTAGATAAAGCAGCTTGAAATAAGACAGACAGAGGATCAAGAGGAAATTTATTGAAAAGGGAATCTGATTTTTTTAATGAACACTGTCCTATTTCTTCAGAACATCCCTCTCAGATATCCCAATATCCCTGTCCTTTATGGTAAGCTTATACATTCTCCTTTTCCTTAACTTCTGCTCTCCACAGTCTAGTCTGCAGGCCATCTTTTCCCCTTTCGTATATTTGAGGGAAATTTCAAGCATTCAAGAACAGAAATGAAAAAAATCACTCAAGAATCGAAGTGAGTTCTTTAGTCACTTGAAATAAGTGCTTATTACTACGCAAATAGAGCTGCAGCAAAGAAAGAAGTGATTTAAAATCCCACCGTATATTATCCTTGACTCAGCACTAATATTAACAAAATCCAATACTGATATATGAAATCCAATTTTTCCCCCCAAGAAAAAGCCACATATTCCCTTAAGAATATTTCTCATTATATCATATGGTATCCTCAAAACAGGTCTACAGGATTTTTAAAATAATGAATAAAATGACAGAGACACATTAAAAAAAAGGGGGGGAGAGATCTTCTGGATTCATAAAATAAACAAAAAAAATGTAGAAGTGAATGCACTAAGTTTTATAAACAGAATTATTTTTGCCCCCTGATGAAAAGTGCAATTCTGCACTTCTGCGATGACTGAGAATATAACAATACAACAAAAATAAGTTAAATTAGATTTGAAATTAAATGATTTTAAATGAAAATAAAGCAGTAACATACTTTTCAAACAAGTGTCTCCCAACTTCAGCATCTACTGCACTCAGCGGATCATCCAAAAGATAGATGTCTGCATCTTGATAGACAGCTCTACAAGGTTTAAACAAAAGTCAGTACCACAAAATCTCACGCTTGTTTATTTTAATTACTAATACCTGTCAAACACCTCCCTCAAACCCGTAAATATTAGAAGCAGCAAAAATCACTAGCCTGGCCAGATTTACACGAGCCTTCTGTCCTCCACTCAGTGTAGCTCCACGGTCTCCTATTACTGTTAAGTCACCATTTACTAATAATTCCATGTCCTGTAGACATAAAAAAAATCCAGCAAGTAAAAATCTTTATCATTTTAACCACAAAAACCAATAAATCTACTTCAACCTAATATTTCCTTACTCAAATAGTATTAAGGTATCTCACATTGAAATATTAAGTGCCACAAAAGATGAAATATCCACAGATACTTTAGGGATTTGTACCTTCAGCAAAAGATCATTAAAATAACTCAGATCTAAAAAGTCACATTTTCTACAGCTGTGGCCAGAGAGAAGCGTTTTATTATTCCTGGAAACATAAAATATTCACTGATCATTCAGACCATCCTACATACAACAATAAATTAACTTTCTATTACTTTTACTATACATAATGAACTGTCACCATAAATAAAACTGAATAGGGACTACCAGTAAAAAGTTATTATTTTCTATTTGCCAATATCCTCAGTTTTATTCTTACTACAGTGTATCCAATCCATGCCATTCATTACACAAGACTGGGATTACAGATAAGAGAAAATATAAATAGTGCTCCATGCCGTAATAATGTGTATATTCTTTACAAAATACGTTTTATATTGATCTAAACAACATACTCAGAAAGCTTATTCACAGCTTTTTTAAGATCCATAAATTTGAATGAAAACTACAAAAAAGTCCATCATAAAATACAAAGTGTTTTTAATGCAGCTTGCAATCTTTTAAAATCACTAAGACCTTAAGTTTATACAACAGCAATAGACTGAATATCAGTTGAAAATGTTAAAACTACTATGTATAAAAACCTTCCATAAAATGAAAAATTTCATCATAGTAACCATCTGCTTTTTACCTGTATTTCTGTTGACAGGAATATCATAACATGCTGCATAAAACCTTTTTAGCTGCCAAGCAAAATGACTGTTTCTTGACAAATCTGGCTTAATCCTCTTCTATACCTCATGTCACAAACTCCTTTACACAGAGACCTTCCAAAAATGTTTTTTTCATAAAACTCTTGGGCTCAGCAAGTTCTCCAATATAAAGCATTAAGGTTCTTTTGATAATGGTTAGCAATGCATACATGCTATACATGAAATTTATTTTAAAAAGCAAACAAACAAACAGCATTTACAAAATAACAGTGTTAGTCTGAAAGTTTACTTTCTATCTTTTATTACACCCAATAACATACATATCTAGCGTAACAACAAACAAGAGCACCGAAAGTGATTATGAAATTACTTGAAACATTTTTCCTAAATTTGTCTGAGCTTGACAGAAGCTATATCTCCCTCTAGTGAAGCTCTTAGGAATTACAAGAATGTGCTCACACGTAGATGTCACAAATAATTGCACATATTTGAGACACAGAATTTATTTCAAATGCAATACTGTATAGAGTGGATTACTATTAGCAACAGCATTGTGCTAGAAGCCCACAAGAACAACAAAATAAAAACCTTTAAAATAAAACACAGAGGGAAAAGCATACCTTTTTAAGAGCACAGGCTTTTAGAACTTTTTCATACTTTTCTTTCTCATACTCCTTGTCAAACAGTATATTACTCCTTACTGTACCAGAAAACACCCAGGGTTGTTGAGAAACATAGGCGATTCTTCCAGAAACATTTATCAGTCCTTTCTCTTTAGGCAGCTCACCAAGTACGGCACTTAGAAGTGAAGACTGTGAAAGATTTGGATGGGAAAAAAAAGTAATTTAAAAAATGACAGTAAGTGGCAGGAATGACCTGCCTCTTAATTGCACATTCAGAAAGGAGCCTTCCGGATAGGTTCTGAAGAAAAGCTGGGTGCCACCCAAACTTTAATCTCCTGATACTAGCACTTCGGAAAACAAAATCACAGATATTAAGTAACGTTTATGAGCATGACAGCCTATAAAGTAGCCTTTACGAGCAGTCTAGAAGCAAAGTACAAAGCACTTTTCAAATAGCAATCATACCTCTCACCTGAAAACAGGTGACAGACTTCTGCCCTTTTGCATGCCCGTTACCTTGATGTAAAGTGTATTATTATGCAAGCGAAGGGACTGTGTATTTGCAGCTTTCCACTTGTGTTTAACAGAACCATAAAAAAACAGACAAGGTAACGTAAAACATTGGGACTTACTTTTCCAGCTCCTACGGGACCAATCACAGCCAGCAATTCTCCTCGTCTGACAGTGAATGAAACCTGCTGAAGCGCTGGGCTATCTAAACTCTGTGGGTTCAAGAAAAAGTTATGCTTCCTCAGTTATGGAATATAAACCATCAAAACAACTTTCTAGAGGCAGAAAACAATGCATATGAATTGCTATGAATAAACAATGCATAATCCCACCATATCTTCAGGCACACAACTTGCCTCTTCAGTAACACTCAGACTCTTCCAGAAGACACTGGTCCCTAAGCACAAGTGCTAAAACGTTACACACACTGTTAGATTCCAGGTTCTTGTACAGCGGAGATCCTCAGAGCCTTTGACAGACGCCTCGTGGGTGACTCGCATGTAAATACGCTGCCCGGAATCTGTCTGCTGTGGCCTCTTCAGCACCTCTCCCCTCTTATGTCGCACTACTGATAAGCACTTCTTTCCCCTACATATCTTATCAAGGTGTAATTGCAAAACAAAACAAAACAAACAAACAAAAAAAGCCCATTTCTTATGAAAAGAAAAGGCTTCTGTGCCTTTAATAGCTGCACTCTAATTCCTACGGGCCCGATTCAGCCCTCTCTCAGGAAAGCTGAACATCCTTCTAACGGGACTGGCTTTTACATGCATTTTCTACCACACAAGGCCTGACACCAAAANTTTCTTATGAAAAGAAAGGTTTCTGTGCCTTTAACAGCTGCACTCTAATTCCTAGGGGCCCGATTCAGCCCTCTCTCAGGAACGCTGAACATCCTTCTAACAGGACTGGCTTTTACATGTTTTACATGCATCTTCTACCACACAAGGCCTGACACCAAAACGCAAACAGAAACATAGGAGCATTTAAAAAAGAAAAGAAAAAAAAAAAAAAAAAAANAAAAAGCTGAACAGTTTTGGTATTTCTATTAAAGGGCCAAACTGAAAGCAGCAAAAACCAACCTTCCATGTTTGACTTTGCATCCTCCCTCTCCTATGACTACTCATGCCCACGCGGTGGCAGCAACGGGGCTCTTTCCTTTCCCTCCCGGCTGCCCCACGGCTTTTACCACGAACTGCATGTCCCCGGGCAGAGTACACAGAGCCCGGTCAGGGACCCAGTTGGCGAAAGCAGCAGCGCGAGCTACGTGCCACCGGCACCGCTCGGACACGGTGTTTTTCCAAATTGGCATTCCTCATAATTAAAAACAGTTTTACAAACGTCATGCCTATTTTTAGGCACTAAACGACAGTACTTAAATTAGACTACAACTGATGTTGATGGCCGCTTTCCCCGAAACGTCGCGGCTTCCCCTGTGCCTGGTCGGCGCTCGCTGCTCGCCGCGTTCCTCCCGCTGCAGCTCGATCCTGCCTCACGCCGGGGCGGGTTCTCAGCGGAGCAGAGGTGCCAGAAAACAGCCCGCACGAGCAGCGATGCCGCCTCTGCTCTCCTGTCCCCGGAGCCGCGTCACGGCCGGTCCTGCACCCCGGCGCAGGGAAGGCCGGTGTGGGGAGCGTGCAGGGAAGGGCCTGCTGCCCCCACCGAGCGAGTCACTCGCTCTGTCTACGGGCTTTTGGGATCATGTATTCCATAAAAATACTACACTACTTAGGCTTCTCATTTTTTAACATGCCTAAAATGTCCTGGGGTACATTTGGCTTCCGTTTAAACTGAGGGTTGCTTGGCTAAAAAGGCAAGCGGCTCTGTAAACTAACGTGGGGTACAGGGATAGGAACCCAGAACCCCGAATCCTGAGCTCCACGCTGGCATCAAACCAAAAATCACGCTGTGGGACTCGGATAATACTCGCCTTGTAAAACAAGAGTGTGACCATAACTTAATTGGTTTTGTTTATCTTTTGATAAACTGCAATACACCATGTTAAGTTGTTTTCCTAAAGGCCTACCTAATAATCCCTTTTTTACATCCAGTGATTTTGGATTTGCTATTTTTTTCGTATCTCTTTTGGCTCATAATCTTTAAAAATAAAAATAAATTACTATCCAGATGTACTTTAGCTAAACAGAGACACAAAAAGTCATGAGAAACCCACTAAGGGTAACAAGTTAGGCAGGTTAAATCAGGAACTATAATATACTTGTTTTATTCCTTTCATAACTCCTCCCTCTCTTTCAGGGCTTATCTTTTCACTAAAGACCTATAAAATTATTTTGCAGCATTCGAGAAGCGTTCTGACTTTCTCTAATAGCTCTGGTTGAGGTATTCTTCACCCATGTACATTTCAATTAAATACCCAAGTGAAAATGGCATAAAGGCTTTTCAATATTAAAAAAAGAAAAAGGTAGAAGCAAACTAGTAATTCCAGTCATGCTCGACACTATACAAGTTTGTCGTGAAAAAAAAAAAAGGGAGATTTTTTTTTTTGGTTGTATTATGCAACCACTTTCTATAGATTGTTATTGCAGGTACCAGTGTTGGTTTGGTTTGGTGAGAAATCAGACTAACATTCCATTTGGCATTAGAACGTATTAACCATCACATATTCCCTATCAATCAATAAGAAAAACCTTTTTGATGTCTCTGAAAGAACTTTTTTTCATAGAGACAACTCAGAGAAAGTAAAACATCACTGTAAAGTAGCAATTTACTTTTGTTGCTGAGTAGTATTAGGTAGATCCACACATGTACCTTCATACTCTATTCTCCTTGAGACACAGCAAGTGTAAGGGTGCACAAAGGGAAGGATTTGATATATCTTATTTACTGTACATTCATATGCAAAATTCAGGCTCAGAGCTTCCAATATTTCTCATGTCTTCTCATGAAGACTGCAACCTTTATAGCTTTTGTTAAGCAACGATGGCGACAGCTTGTAACATCTCCAGCAATTCATCACAAACTGTCACTGTGATCACTTAAGAGCCACCTAGCAATTCTAGTTTTAAAGAACATCGATCTGCCTCATTTAATGAAAAGGATAAGTAATACATTTGCCATCTGTATACTGTCCCTTTTTTCTAGACATTTTGTTAGTTTAGGTGCACTTCAGGTAAAGGACAATATGTAGTTGAACTACAGCCATTAAAATACAGAGTAACAAATACTTACAGCTTAGTCTCTTAAGCCTTCAAATCTGTAATGGGAAATACAAAATAGTTCTGGTTCTAGGCCAGGAGACTGATGTTCTGCCTGCCTTTAATTACAAATTCAGCATTTGAGCTACACTGCAGTGCTGTTAGATAACACAAAGCCATTTTTATATAGAAGTTTAGTTAGTTACTCCTAAGATTCACGAATAGCTACTTCTGAGAAGCACTTGATATTATTTCCCATATACACATTTCCCATACATACTACAGAGTTAACATACTAATGGGTTTCTCATGTATAAAAAAAATCATATAAAACATCAGCGCACTATATACAAATATACTGCTATGTAAACTTGAAATGCCTGCACCATCAATATATTGTTAGTGTTCAGTTGAAATAAGTTTACCTTATCCCAATAGCATGTCAAATCCTGAACATGAAGAACAGCATTCTCATTACTACTATGCAGTTGTGGTTTGAAGTGTGAAACCTCATCAAGGATCAGAAAGTTCTGCAAGGAAAGAAAAGCACAGTGTATTGCTTAATTTCAGACTAAGGAGTGAAAGCTCCTGTTTCTGTAAGCAGCATACAAAAATATACATTTATAAAAAATACACACTGATGAAGAAATCTTATTTCCAAAGCAACACTCAACACCTTCGAACAGCGCACCTCTAACTTGATCCTCTCTTCTTTTGCAGAAGGGACGAAGCTCTAGCTACCGCACCTCATCACTGACTGCTTTCATGGTGAGGTGAGGAAAGATCTGGTGCTCATTTTGCTCAAAGGATCTGTGAGGACACTGTAGAAAGCTTTTAATAAGTACTGAACTAACAGCCTGCATCTTCGCCAAGAAAGTGAGACTTTGCCAAGTGCTGTTTTTGACAGATTGGAGCTAGTAAGTATGTGTTTAAGGGAGAACTCTGGTTAAAGGGGTGGTAGACAGGGAAAGAAACTCAGCCTAAGTACGTATGGGGCTATGTGGCTTTGGAAAAGGCCTTGGAGAGATGATTTGGATTTAGACGATAGCTGAAATACGGGAGCCATGAGCAAGAAACTGGCCTGTGTTGTTCAATTCTTTCTGCATTTCTAATACACGACTGGATCAGGAGTTTCTGATAGCACTAGCTTTCTCAACAGGTATAGTGTCTAGCTAGCCATTTGATTTAAAAAGGTGACAGCAGCACAGATAGAACTCTGCAAATAAATTTCGTACAAATGAAGAAAAAAATATGGTTAATTCTAAAATCTGTGAATACTGATGGGAAAATCAACACTGGTAATAAATTTATGAAAGCAGTAAAGAATTTTAATCCTTAAGTTCTCTTAAAACATTCTTGCACTGTTTTTGTGCTTATTAATCTTCCACGCAGAGAAAAATGAAATTGTCAACTTGGGAAGCAAATGTTAGCTTGAGATAGAGTCGCATCCCTGAAAGAGAAACCACATCTTCTGTACCCAGATGAAATTTATTTTCCTTTCATAGTTTCTGCCAAAATAAGCCTCTGAAAAAAACAACAGCTCTTGCTGTATTTCAGGAGAGAACCTTGATCTTAGTGCTTCATCGCAAAATAGTGGGTGACTGTCCCAAGAACACTACAGCTTCATTATTTGAGTTCTTCACTTATTCCAATGGACTTTGATTTTGGAGCTGTTTTCTAACAACTTAGGAATCACAACTTCCTTAGGAATCACAATGACAGGCAAGTTGGAGCAGACTGTTAGAAGCAAAAGCTTGAGATATGGCCTATGACACGCTGGAAATTGGGATAGGAAAAAAGGACTCTGCACTGTCTCTGCTCAAGTATCTTTCTGCTCTTCCTAACACACCTTCCTCAGTCAAAACACCTCTCCCCCGACATGGCGTTAGAGATGCCTTCAAAGAGCACTGCCATGGAGCAGAGCACGGGCTATATGAGGGGACGGAAACGAGCGCATGCAGCACCAAGCACCCGCAGCCACATTCTCCTCTCCCAGTTTCCTTTAAGCAGTAGTCATACATGTTACTGCCTACAAAGTAGCCGTTGTGATTTTCATTAACATTTTCTAACACTATCTGCATTAACTTTCAACAAACCCTTCTTTGAAGGGCAAAGACTACCTTTTTAATGCATGCTTTTTAATGTGTGGGCTTAGCACAATTAGCAAATTTACCAGCAAGAAAGCTGATTTATTACACTCAAGCATATGAAATTTTAACAGGAGAATTTAGCTTTTTTCATCAACACATTACATAGCGACACTGCCATATGATTATATGAAAGGCGCTTCTCTTTTTCTGGTTCCAGACTAGATTAACCTAATTTCACAAAATTAAGGTCCAGAACAGTTGACATGCTTTACTTTAAGTGTGCATTTCCATAGTCTGGCAATTTGAGTTTAAGTTTTAAATTTAAAAAAACTAATTTGCATGTAAATCTTTTGTTCCTGCAGCTTACACTGAAGTGCTGGTACACTCAGCAAACTGCTTGTGTACTTATTTTATTCGAAACAGCACACTAAACACAACAAAATCAAATAAAATAAAGCCTCTCTGCTACAAATAGCAGCATGAGCGATGCTTATTCTTGCTGCATTTGTAGTGTCTTCATTCCGTCCTGGAAGGAGTTCAGACACTAGCTGGGGGCCGTGCCCGTCCTTCACTTCTGACAGGGCAGTACATGGAACACGCGCCCTATGTCTCCGATTTGCTTTTTTTTGTCCTCCATATTCCCAGGTGCACAACTCCCAAACCCAACGTATCCAGTGGGCATCCACACACCTTTTTTTTTCTTGGCTCAAGAATTTCTGCAGGAGCTCTTTGTTCACACACTTTCTTCCCACATTTCAGCCCCCCAGTTGCCCTGTAGTTTTAGGTTTTCCCCATACTTTACACAGCAACCTGTTCAATTTCGGAGGTAGATTACTTCATGACAAATTCAAATTACAGGCTGCCAAGAGAGGTTGTGGAATCTCCTTCTCTGGAGATCTTCCAAACTCGCTTGGACAGCACCCTGTGCCACGTGCTTTAGGTGACCCTGCGTGTGCAGGCGGGTTGGACTAGATGATCTCTAGAGGTCCCTTCCAACCTTAAGGATTCTATGATTCCAAACCCTGCAAAACTAAAACAAAGCTGCTTTTGTTGGCAATGTTGCATCTCTATTATACGAAGAGAAGAAGCCCATAACCCACTCAGAGCCAGCGACCAGACCTTGATCCGTCGTATGCTGACCACCGCTTCGGACACTCGCTCAATGGCTGCGGGGAAGAAGAGGGTGACCGTCAGCCTCACGGCGCCATACAGCGACACCGCCACAAACACGCGGCTGGCCGAGATGACATTGCCCAGCAGCACGTAGGCCATGAACGTCATGAACACCGTGATCTTGCTTGCCACAAAGAACGAGGCTAAGTTCAGTCCGCGAAGGTAGGAGCTTTTCATAACCATGGCGATCTCCTTCCTAAAAGCGTAAAATAGAAATATTCACACCTATCGCTCATTACACTTACCCTCAACAACAGGATGAGGAACCTCCACTCCTAGGTTTTACTTTGATAGCCTTTTTTTCCCCCAGACCATATGGGAAGAAGTGTACTCAACAGTAACCATAAAGGAAGTATGTTAAATGGTAAATAATGACAGAAAAAAAAGAGAGGTTAAAAACTTGAGGAAAGCACTTAAAGGTGTTCTTTTTTTCCTGAAGCTACTAAGGTATTAAAGAAAAACAGAGAGTTTGGAGGAGGAAGGTTGGGATTTTTTTTTATTTTATTTATGTTTTCATGTGAAATGAGTCCAGCCTTAGCCCACGTAATCCACTGATAAATCAGCTGCCGCTCCTCAAGCTGCATCACAGTATTTGCAATATCTGATCTCATTCTAATTCCTACTCCCTTTGGACACTGCTCCTGCCTCCTTTTGCTCTAGGAATTCTGGTTCATAATTCAGAAAATACTGGTCTGTGACCAGTTGCTGTGCTGGCCACTGCCCTATCTGACAGCAACTCATAAAGTGCACAGACGCACCCAGCTCCGTCGAACCCCTAAGAAGCTGCGGATGGATGTGTTTCCAGCTTCCACCTCAGCTAAACTTCAGCTTCCACTTCTAAATGACTCATCAAAACAGATCCTAGATTTTTTTTGCACCAACAGGGCATCTACAGTGTAAGTTTGATGGCAGCTGCACTGTAGATGTGCTGCCATCAAACTCAAGCTGTTATTAAAATAATCATTTTTCAAGAAAGCCATAACCTGCTCCTTCCACATACACTCCAATTTTATCTGCTTAAATTAATTTAGAATAAATTCCACTAAAACAATTCCCAATTTCTCTTCCCAAATACTCCCAAAAACTTTGCTCATCCTGACTTCCCTTCTACTTGGACCTATACGCCATGAGTAGAAATTCAAGTTGTGATTATACTACTTGAAATAAATTAAGTCCCCACTTAACAGAAAGAAGGATGCAGGACGCACCACTGGAAAACTAGTTAAGCAACTTTCCACTCTACTTGCGAAATTGGCTGAATTGACAGACTTTCAGGGAGTTTCAAAGACTTATTTTTTCAGCTTAAGGGCTCACAGTCTCTGATCTCCTCCAAAGTACACTCAAAGAACATTTGTAGATAAACTATTTGAATTGGGCTTAATTCAATCACTTCTGCAATCCTGGATGAAACCCTTTTCCCACCCTCTAATAATCCTTAATAATTCCCCATTATCTGTGGATAATTGGCAAGTTCTTTGTACTGCTCTCCATATCAGAAAAATCGCAGTCTACCTACATCCTAGCTTAATGACTATACTATCTTACAGCATAGATTTAAATCAAAGAAAACTAATATGGACATCCCCAGAAAAAAAAAGAGTTTACATGTCTTCTTAATGACTGTGAAGTGTCACCGTGTAAATACTGGGTAAGGACGGCTGAATTCAAGGCTTAGCTACAGGCTTCCACAGTGCTGTCAATGAAAAGCAGCAGGATTCATGATGCCTTTTGGAAGAGGGTCTTTTTTTTCCCCACTGTTAAATAGCAAGCCTCTGAACTTAATGAGACATTAAACCTAGATATCTACTCTCTCATTGGGGAAGTTATCAATAAAGAAATCCTGGCTCCAGGCACAAGCATGAAGCTGCTACTCAATGGAAAACATTCAACCAGCACCGGACCTTACATTTAGCAAAAGGAAAGGATCAAGCGAGCAGGGGAAAAGCTGCTCACTGAACATAAGCAAATTTGCACATTTAAGGAGTCAAGAAAAAAGAATAAGAAAGAGAAGATAAAACAAAGTCAGTAGGATGACAACCTCCTTCTCTTAGGCAAGTAATGGACATAACCCAAAACTTAATTGATGGGAAATATGTACCAGAACTCCTACAGTTACCCCTTAGGACTGAATGCTCTCATACTGTCAAGTGAAAGAACATGCAATGCCTGAAAAACAGATATAACACTAACCACCTTTTCAAATGCTTTGAGAATACTTCAAAAGGGTCAGGGTTAAGGGAATCAAAATACTATCTGAGGATGCTGTTGTTCAGGAGAGAGTCAAATTCCATAAACGCATCAGAAGAAAAACCTCCATTATAGGAAATAGAAAAATAAAATAGCATTTTGCATAAACTCTGCTACATAGAAATACTCTATTACAGAATGCAATAGAATTTATAAATATCAAAGGTTTTTTTCTTTTTCTGCCTCCTAAAAAAAAATTTCATTCCTTCCTTCTTCCTATAGAGGGTTATAAAAAGCCGCACAGATGTTCAAGTGAAATGCTTTTCAAAGCAAAACATAGCTATTTATTGACTTGTAAAAATGGAAATAGATATACATATATATTGTGTAACAAGATGTATCTTGACAGGATTACCTTCTTAAACCATTCACAAGTTCTGCAAAGGATTTTTCCCAAGCGTACATCTTTATTATCTTCATACCGCTTATCACTTCATTCATGGTCCTAATCCTGACATCTGTAAAGGCAGCTGTCTTGCTTCTGTAATTAGCAGAAAATAAGAATTCTCAGATTCTTGGAAGAAGAATGACTATTATCATATAATATACTCATTTTATGGATATTTTTACTTCTACTTGAAAAGAAAATTCATGAAATTTTAATTGCATTAAATGTTTTTCCTAAAACAGTATCTTACACTTGACACAGAGCAAAAAAGATTTGATATGCCGGTATTCACAATATTGTGCACATTCAGTTAACACAGTGCACAATTTATTATTTCAGTAAATGCTAACACATAGTGTTCCTTAAACAACATATTTATGTAGTAAGTAAATAAAGTTCTTCCATTAAAAATACACATCCAAATATTAAATTTAGAGATAAATAAAAATTAGAAAAGTATTTTAAAAAATGGCTTTTGAAATGCCAAAATAACCACCTCTCAAAAGGCTATTTTGGTGTTGTCAAAAAAAAAAAAAAAAGGCCTCTGCTTCAGTCGTGGTAAGGCTAACTCTGTTTGAGGCAGATACTTGATGCCAGTGTCTCAGCTACACTTTAGGAATGCAAACCTAGACATCCTTTTGTTTAAATAAAAATTTTTAAAAAGAGAGAGAAAGAAAGACCTTTGTTTTGTGAGCAGTACCAGTCACAATATGCATTAAAAGTTGTTAATGATCAAAGTATAAAGTAATCTTTTTTGCCTGATAGAAGACTGCATTGATTTTTGGGGCTTTTAATAGTTAACCAACATTCCTGCTTTATCAGAACAGGGATTGTGAACAAGGCATTTTTCATCATTGAACAATTTCCACACTAAGAAGAGCTGAAATTCAAATCTGTGTGTAAGTGCATGTGTCTGATCATGTGTGTATATACACATATGCATCCTTTATTCAAAAAGCAAAAATACAATATATATGTGCTTAATATTCTATAAAACATTATGAAAATTTGTAATTAACAGCAACTTTTTTAAAATAAAATCTATTTTGGTATTTTGGTTCTGCACCACATATAAGGTGATGAATAAATTGGAAAATGAGTGTGTGTATTTGTGTGCGTGTAACTAAATAATCAAGTCACAATTATATTTAGGAAAAAAAGCACTGAAAGTTAGAAGTCATGTTGCATCTCTGAATTCATTCCTGCATACAAACATACTCTGCATATAGAGGTGTCTACAGTAGCCCTTATTTTGATAAATTTCAACTTCTTTCCTAAATTATATAGTTGTATATATAGCCAAAGAAAGTATGTATGGTTTAGAAACCATACAAAAATAATATATTTTTTTTTCAAAATGGCTTGTTGTGTCTCGTCAGTTCAACCCATCCCCTAAAATTTCTCAGGTGCTCTGGAAGCAACAGCCGTATTCAGAGCACCTGCATAGAAAAAAAACTTCAGGCGACTGCCTGGCATTTTAAACTGACCCCTCAGCATCCGCATTCCAGAAATGTTGGGATGACCGAAGCGACGTATTAAGAAATATTTAGGCATGAAAAATGATGGAAGAAACACAGGAAAGTGGTCCTAATGTCATCGAGACTTCTTTGGAAGACTGAGGATAGCTTAGCCTAAACCAACCTTATTGACATGGAACAAGATTATCTTTGCCAAGTTCTTATATTTTCCAAAAGAAATAATATAAGAAAAAAAGAAAAAAGTTCTCAATGAGTTTGAGAGCTCCTCCTTTTTTCCCCCCACATAAATGCACCACCACTGCAAGAGACAACATTTAGAATATGTTGCTTGTATCTGTTCGGTAAATAATAATTCTCACCTGTCTCACCTGCAATCTTTTGAAACAATCACCTTTCAGACCTAACTTACACAGTTGGTCTTCAGATAACAGTAGTTTGAAGAGTATTCAAATATATATATAATATTAATGAATGTATTTCTCTTTTGTAAATGCCGTAGATGAAAAAAAGCAACAGTTCTCAGAGTAACATTTCAGTAGGAAAATTGAGTTTGTCAAAGCAAAATTATCATCCTCTTACAATTTTTTATATTTTTAATTCTTCTACATTAGAAAATCGTATTTGGCCCATATGTAGCAGAAGCCACTGGAACACTGGAGAGCGCCGGAGCCATCCCAGTGACGCTGCAGTGGTGTGAAGCAGGCAGGTTTACCAACTTACAGTGGTGGAAAATGTTATCAGTTTAAAAGAACTCCATTTAAAAAAGGAGCAAGCACAGATCTGGGTAGCTTGGATGCACATGGGCACAAAGCATGCTCAGTTGCACAATACTGAAGGACCTGAAAGTTTCCAAAGACTCTTTCAAATGTCCAAGGCCACCTCTCTGTAACAGTAATTCACAAGGAAGTGGTCAATTGTTTTTTTCCATAAGGCATATTCAGTAAGTTCCAAGCATGTTAAGATAAAGCAAGATCACGCTACACACACACAGCATTTTTTTCTTTTAAAAAGATATAATTTACAGATTAGGAAGTGCTTTAAATGCTAATATTACAACTATCTGGCAAAGTACTGAAAGGGCCAAGCTCTGATGAATACATAGAATGTTCTTCAGCTTGACAGTTAAACTATTCCTAATCTGTATATTTTGTATAACTTCTAGTACTTGTGCAGATAAAAACAACAGTCAGTAATATGGTGTGTACTGTTCCACGTAATCCTGAGTCCATTTCTGCAAGCTCCGACCTCTCTGGTGCTACTGGAAGTGTCTGCACCATGAGCTGCTGCGCGCATACGTGCTTGCAACACTGGCCCACAAGGATAATGCTGAATAATAGCACAAATTAGCTGCCACACAGAGTGTACCTGGATTTTAGCAAAAGCTTTAATCCTTAAATTATTTCTTCGTTGGCCATTTCCTCAAAGCCATGCAGATTCCCAGCAACTGCCATGTGAACAGAGACATCACGACAGGGCTGGGATTTATTTTAGTGCTTCCATTAACTCTCTCCATTCATTGGGCTACAAAGATTTGTGCACACATGTGCAGGCAAAGGGTTTTTTTCTGGTTAAGAAATTCTTTCCTTTGCACTGCAGCTGAAGTAGTGGTTGTTAATAGCTAAGAAAAAAAATATAGGGATCCTGCCAAACTTTTTAAATGCATAATTTCCAGGATATTTTTCTCACTATGGTCTAATATAAGACCCTGATGTTTTTGTAGCTCAAGTTTCCTATCTGTAAAATGGAGATGATAAGGCTTAGCATTTTGGAGGAGCATTTTGAACACCAAGGATAAAGCATGACTTAAGTGCTAGGTATTGTAACTGTTACTATTAAACTTCCAACTAAACAACAGTGATACAACTTACTACGTACATGTACATTTTGCATAGGCAATAAAAATGCACATGTAAGGAAAGAATGAAGTGTTCTAAAAACATGTTTTATCATATAAAGCTAGGAAATTGGCAGAGGACCCTGAATGTCTATTTAAGAAACACTTGATGAGTGTTAACAGCTGAGGACCATCACAGTTGTTACAACAGGGGAGGAAGCCCGTGAGCTGCTCTGACTTGGTGATTCTCAGATCTCTTCTCATACCTGGCCAGGCAGCAGTGCTGCCAGCCTCAGCACCACCAGAAAACCTCCCTGGAGCTTCAACTTGAAAGAAAAAGCGAGTCACTCACTAATTTTTTTTTTTTTTTTTTCTATCCAAGCAACTAGAAGGAGGCGTTCTGTTCACTCTAAATAGAAAAAATACAACAAAGATAAATAACACTACTAAGTAAACAAGTACGTAGCAAAGGGCAATTAATAACAGAAATAACCAAACTCTTCAAGGTACAGGACTGGCAACAGCCATTAGGGATTTGCGGCCTCCCTTGAAGACCGACCACTGATTCAAGTCCTTACGCAGGAATTCAAATATCTGACATTAGCGGCTAATAAAAACACTGTCCAAACCCGAAGACGAAGCAAGAAGCCCCACCACACAGAGGTCCATCTCAGAGCAGCCCTTAAGTGAATCGAGCGCTCACCTCATTTCAAACCCCAGGGAGAAGGGCTACTGCCCAGCACACACGACCTTACCTCAGGGAAGAAAAGAGCCTCCCGATGCAGGTCTGTACAGGAAGAAGGATAATAAGGACTGCCATTCCTGCAAGGCACGAGGGACCTATTTCCATCCAGAGAAGCACCGTCACTGCTACAGCTTGAATTGGTCCAGCCCACAAGAAGTGCAGGAAAATCGTTACCTACACAAATAATTAAGAAACAAAAATCAAGCTGTCGGCCTTAGCGAAAAATAAAACTTGAAAGATGCCAAGTTGAAAATGCACCTCTGCCTGCAGGAAGTGCCGAGACCCTTGGGCAGAGGGCTTGGGAATCACCCTCACTGGAGTCAGAGACCCCAGCGCGGGGGCTGCATGGAAGTGCCTGAACCCCAGAAAGCCACTAAGTCCCCACCTTGGCTGTGGCGCTCTGCATGCACTGACCTATCTCTGAGACACTGAAAACAGCAGGAAAACATCTAAGGGGAGAAAAATGTACATCTTCCCCATATTTCAAGACACTAGTTCTTTTTCCATGATGTTTGAGAAACAACTAGGAAGAACACTCATACTTTTATTACCAGTTGTGAATAAAATACTCAAACTTTGTACCTTTTTTTCACCTTCAGCCCCCTTCAGTGAGACCTGACTTCTTACCTGATCAAATTTGTTCACATCGTTTGAAAGAAGATTTACTATGTGACCAGTGGTAGTTTTTGCCATGGCTGTATTACTGAGACGAAGTGCCTAGAAAAGGGAAAACAGTCCAGAATTATTACAGCTTCTACAGCACATTACACCTGTGCTTCAAAGATTAAACCCACAAACACCTTATTGAAACGCATGCTGAAGGCCCGTTATAGCTTTTGCCTGAGAATCTCTCAGCTATATTTCAAGAACACGAGATAACGCACTGGTTGGGTTGATATTCCGAAGAAAAGCCTGAAGATGAACATACAGATGAAGTCTGGAGAAGGACTGGAGGGGGGGGGGGGGAGTGCCATAAAAACATTATTTTTACTTTCCCAGAGTGATTAAAAATGGGAAACTACCAACATAGTAAGTTACTAAAACCAACCAAAACATCTGGTAACCTTCCCTTTGCTCTCTCCTCCCTAACATTACACTGTATGTGCAACACTAGAATAGAAAACTCTGCCCTGGGGCTACATGAAAGTCAGGACAGGATTTGACCAATTAAGAGAATATTTTTTGACTGAGATTCATCACAGAAGACAACAAGCCAAGCTATACTTCTACATTATAAATTCCTAGCAACACTGTGAGTTGGGCTTTCTGCCTTTGTAGATCAGAGTTAAAATCCCTTTACAAATTAATATGAGAGTTCCCTCGTTAAAAGGTCTGTAAAATCATAATTTCTGGATTATATTAAAGCTTAGCACATATTATGAAAAGCAGTAAAAATAAATATAAAATATTTTAGAGGTTAATAAGTAAGTTAATAAGTAGAAAATAGTATGTGATTATGAAAATATCCCACAAAACATATCTGGAAGTATACAGACTGTACATTACAGCAGAGATCCGAACTGAAATAACTCAAAATGTGCAGAACCCTGTAGCCTGCCACAAAAAGGAAAAAGCACCATTTTGTAGCACAAGTAATAGTAACAAACAACACGGGCTGTGTTTTCTAGTAACCAAAACAGGCGATTTCTCCAAAATCTTTAGCCTTTCTGGTGCCGCATGTCTACTTGGTCCCTTCCAAACGATCAGTGCTTATTACTCTCAACTCAGCCCTTTGCCTCCCTTCGGCCTGAGGGCAGCCCCAGCACATCCACATTCCCATCGCAAATCTCCAAGCAGATAAAGCATCTGGAAAAGCTACTAGCGACCTGCAGCCCAGAGGAGCGGGAGTTCAAACATCCAGTATTTGGGGACATTGTCCCTCGGGGGCCTCTGCAGCCCCTATTGCTGCATACGCGTTTAATGCACAGACATACGCACCATGGCCACACACAGCAACACCACAGGCTGCTATCCCTCTCTTCCTTCCCTGCTCCAAAATCACTTTTGATATATATATTTTTTTTTTTGAAATGAACTTTACATTTTCCCGGCTGAACTTCTCATTTCTCTGGGTCTAGAGAGACTGAAACCTATCTAGACAGAAGGAAATGGCAACCCCAAACACAAAGGAAAAGCTCACTTACGTAACCATTTTTTACCAAAATGTCTCATTTTGCTCCTTCACCTGTCCAGCATCCGTGTCTTTAAACACTGCTTCAACCATAACATTTCTAAATTTATCTTGATGATAAAAAAGACCACCAAAGACTAGAGCTAAATGTTTTAGGAAGTTACACCCATTTTTAAAAAGGAACTGCAATTTGAATTTGCATTTTATTTTTGTATTTGTCAAGTATCTATTTTCACACCAAAAAATCAAGCACAACAAGCTGCTTGATTTTTCTCTATATATGCTTGCCATGCGTATGTATTTCCCAGAAAGTACCCTTCTTCAAAGAAAATGGGTTTTATTTACATGAATTAATGACAGCAGTTTGTACTTCTGCTGTCTGCCTAGAATTTATCTTTTTTTCCCCAGATGTAATCGCATTGACCCTATTTCCATTTTTTAACAATTCTCTATTTTCTGTATTCCCACTCATTTTAATCTCTCCCTGCCCCAAAGTGTTAATTTGAAAGCAGATGAAAAAGGGAGAGCTGACCATAAAAAGGATAAATTCCAAGCAAAAAACTGCTGCCACCTTGGAATATTCGTCAGCTCCCTGTCTCAGCCGACTACTACACAGCTTAAACTGCTCAAACGTCTATTCTAAAGCCCAAAGAAGATACAAAACTGTCATGAGAGAGTCTCATTTCACATTTCCTACATGCTTCCTATGTGCATCACTATTATTTCATATCGATCTAAAAATATCAGTCTGAATACAAGCTTTTTGCAAATAAAATCAGTTTTTAAACTTTCCAGGACAGGCAATATAAAACTTAAGAAGTATTAGCATTCAAAATTTTGTATTAAGGATGCTTTCCCATCCACCCCCAGTCATCCTTGCAAATCCTAGCTTCTACTTACTACAGGACTTAATGAGCACCGCAAAAGTGCTCGTAAATTAGCATCCAGATTCTTTCAAAAGCATAGATGGAGAATAAAGGAAAAGCATGACCTATCTCTAAACCTTGAATAATGAAGACAACTGATTAGGAAGGTTTTATCAATGTTCCGCCGTAACTTCAGCCCTCACCCTCAGGAGTAAACATTTATGAGATGAGGGGAGATTAATCTTCCATTTAATCACACCTCCAGAAATAAGGGTACACATTATGAACGTTTCTTTTCCAAGCTCCTAGGCTCCTAAGCCACTATCAACAATGTAACAAACAACTTTGAAATTCATGAAATAGGTATACAGCAAAGTGTGTTATGATAATCAGCACAGTAAATTAATACCTTAGAGATATGTTTATGTACAAGAAAGCAATGTGCCATGTTAGAGCCAAGGTCCCAGAGGATAATTTCCAAGGTATCAGAAAGAGGAGGAGAATAAATAGGTGCATGAGAAACAACCACCAATACGAGGAAGACATTTTTACAGCTCTCAATTTGGGCTTTTGCTCACACGAGCCATACAGGTACCGTAAATGTTTGCTTTAAGTGGATGCTGCCCATATATAGTAGCTAAAATAATATGCCTTTATTTACGTACTAAACAAACTTCACACTCCTGATCTTAAGGGCTTAAATCTCTTAGCTGAAGTAAACATTGGCAGGTCCCTATCCCGGTGACATCCAAGGGAAGGCGCTCGCCCTTCCAGTGCCCCAGCGGCAGTGTTCCCGCCTGGAAGCGGAGCCAGGCTGGAAGCCTGGGTGTTCCCAGCTGCTTCGGGAGAGGGCAGCAGACACTGAGCCGGGCGCTGCTTCCTCCTAAGCACAAACTGAGCCCAGCCCTTCGTCCTGGGTGATATTTGCTGGTCGTGCAGTGCTACCTGCAGCCTCTCCTGTCCTCCTCGCCACCAAGGGGACCTGCCTGTGACGATGCCAAGCCTGGAGGGAGTAGCAGGAATTCTGCGCTATCCCAGCAGCAATTCCGCACTATCCCAGGGCTCCCTGAGACACCTAGGGGGCTGCTCCAGCTTTCACCTCCTGCCTTACTGAAAATGGCACTGCTGGAGTCCTCTCCTAGCACTGACTGCCACGTTTTTAGGACTTGTAATATTTTCAAAACAAGGCTTCCACAGTGTTGCAGAGAAAATGGACATCCTGTGAAAATCTACTAAGCTGACATGCCAAAAAGGGGCAGGTGCCCTTAATAAGCACTTAAAGTTAATAAGAGTTAGTAAGTAGGTAATTCATTACCTTTACAGCACTGTTGGAAGGAAAAAAAAAACACATATATAATTTTTCTGGTAGAAAAGACAGTGCAGCAAATGGCAAGCAACTGAGAGTGCTCAAAGAGCTGGTGACAGCCAGGAACTGCCAATTCCAAATGGCCAGGATCAGCATCCACTGGGACCTCTGCTCTTCTCCTATATATTGACCAGTATATATATTCCAGCAAACATTCCCTCTGCCAATGAAGGGAAGGCTTCTCTCCCACAGCACGAGCAGGTCAAAGTTTGCATCTCCCCCTCAGTCTTTAGGGCTCTTTAATCCATCCTCTTCACTCAGAGGACTGAAATGGTCATTCAGACACCGCTTTACTAAAGACAGCATAAGACATACAGAGATGCACCCAAACACCAGTGTTTCTTGGCATACATTACCCTTCTGCAAGCCAGTAACTGCACTGCAGGAGCAGCACAAGCACACATAACAAACGGCCCCATTTTTAACCTTACACAGAAACATCAAGTACAACCGCAAACGTTTGCTTACCTTCCGATAAATCATATGGCACATAGCTACCCTCAGCTTCATGCCTGCCCGCTGCACATGGTAGAAGTATAAGTGGTGCATCGTAGCTAGAATAAGAGTGCACACAGAGAGAGCAGCTGCATAGCAGTATGCAAAATTCAAATCTACCTCATCAGAGGAATCATAGTTTTCAAAATAATTAATAATTTTTCCCAAAAATATTGGCTGAATTATTTTGAGGGTTTCCTAAAGGAAAAAGGGGAAAAAAGAAAGTATAAACAATTTTGTATCGCACTGTTCCACCCAAATCTGTACTCAGGCAAATAAGAACCACATTACTGTTGCAAGTTGCATCCCACATTACTTTGTTTTGATCACACTCTAACATGCCAAGCTGATTTTTATTAACATCATAAACTAAGAAATATATCCCATAGTAAAAAATAACTGATTCTTTAAAAAGGAACTCCCTCAATTATCAATAAAAACTCTGAGATTATGAGAGCAAGTTACATGAATACATATTGTGCTCCCATTTTTCAAGATAAGATAGTGTGACATCGCGCATAACAAACATTTTTTTTTTCTATGGGTCACCACATTCAGATGCATAAGATGCAGGTAAGACCTAAAAGGCAAGTCGGATGGCTTATATAATCTCAGAAATAGTGCACTGAAATTAGCTCTCAGTTCCACATCCATAATGAGACCTGCCGACAAAATATCTCACCTGCTTTTTCAATCCCTAAGGGAATATAGCTCTGCTGTACTTTTCTGAGAGAATTTATGAACACTCCAATTTCCCTGGGCGGCCCAGCACGAAGTCACCAGTTGGCATTATGCAAGCCAGTAGGCCTGGAGAGTAATTTCACATCGCTACTCACTAAGAAGGATGTTGTATCGGATTTGACACCGCTTACCTCAATCATGGTGAAAATTCCAAAAACTAAATAGGATTTCCAGTAACACAGTATGATTGCTTTTGTTAAATGTGGCGTTTTTCCTTTTTTTTTCGCTTTTTGCACCTCTTTATCCCAGTACCTGAAAAATAAAAGGAAAATATGCTGGAGGATAAGTATAAAACCACAAGGCAATTAGCTAAACAGATTCAGACCTGCAGTAGGATTGCCATGATCACCTCTGTAAATCACTTCATCAGGATACTAACATGATAATAAAAAGTCATGTTTTCTCATTGACAAAAACATGTATGTAGCATTACATGCCTCCTTACTCTTGTGCAGTCACAAGCACAGCGAGATAGCAAAAATATTTGCCCTGCCACTGTTAATTCCTATTGCCCTCGATGATGCCCTCATATTTTTCTTTCTTCCTTCCCCACTTAGACAACCAGTAACCAGCCAATTACCGTTTGAACCCCTAATATGCACTAAACCAGGTAACATGAAGCACTGTTATGCTCGTGCAAGGTCTGCACTTCCCCAGAGAGGTGGCTGGGCACGCTGGCTTGTTTCTGCCACATGCTTTGATGAAGAGGAGCAGACGTGGCACAGGAGCCAAAGGAAATGTCTACAGCTCTTTAGCGACTTACTGCTCCCCACATCTCTCCAAGGGCTGGAATCACAACAGCAGTGACAGGGATCTCTGTGTTACCGCGTGCCTGCCCACAAGCAGGACACAATCTGATCACATTAAAATCAAAGGCAGGAATAACAAATAGGAGTTTGTTCAGTTAAATATGAAAGAAAAAAAAAAAAAAGAAACTACAAAGAAATCAGGACTTAAGCACACTATTGCCAGACAAGATATTCTCCCCTGCTTCTGTACACTAAACACTTTCTGCCATGACCTCGACCTTGCTAGTTGGAGGGCTAAAATTAGTCCAAGATGTGAAAGCCAAGTTTATTATTTTGCAACAAGGTACACAAGTTTGAAACACATAGTCGGGACAGAAGGATAGAAGTTTTTAATTTTTTACCCTCCTTCATGCTACAGGAATTAGGAAGTCATTGCCTGAACACTTCAGCCTCTGAATTAAAACTGTCTAGACTCTGTGGGATTTGTTGGCTAGGAGAAAAGACACTATTTAGGTGGTTACTTATGAATTGTACTCTTTGTTTGCTGGACAATACACCAAAGAGAAAAAAAGTGGTTTTTGGATGCTGTATTTCCTACTGCTTCCTGAATTCACGGAAAGTGTGCACTTTTACTGGAAGTCACTGGAAGGAGTTCATCTCCCTGTACAGCCTTCAGAGCTGCTTCAAGGAATGTCGCTGGAATTTCACACAGATCTCCAGTTAGAAAGATATTAAAGTCTGCATTCCCATGAGTTTATCACCATCACCCTTTCTTCATTTAGCTCAGCCAGAGCATAAAGATGAAAGAATTAGCCATAGTCTTTACTTACTCTGGAGGTTTCTTACCTCTTGAGAAGCCTTTCCTCCCAGCCAAATTATTAGGAAAGTTGATTCCCCAAACTTCTTCCAGTGTAATTGCAAGACAGCAAGACCAAGATACCACTTTCTTAGTTCAAAAGCCTCCTTTTACTAGGAAAGGCCTCTATTTCCAATTATATTGAAAAAAACCAATACTTTGAAGACAAAATTATTTTTTCTTAGTGCAAGGTTCAAGATAATTTACATAAGCACTTATTTGCAGAAGATATTTCACAAATAAGAAAGAGATGATCTTGAATTCATAATAAGGACTCCTCCAAGAGGCAAGGTTTTAGAGGTCCAAAGCACATTAGCACTTCAGCAAAAAAATGCTGTATTTTGCATATGTGCATACCTACATAAAAGGTACACAGCTGTCACTTCTAATTCCATTTATTTCACAAAACAGAGGGCATTAGTCTTTTTCCTCATTTGTATACAGAGAAAATACAGACATTTCAACAGCCACTGTACCACAGATCATTTATTAAGGATTACATCAGTAACAGCTGAGTTTTCTGTTCCAAGTACTCTGCAGAGTGCCAAAGGAACAGCAAATGATATACTGAAAACACTGAAATACATTTTCCTTATCTATAAATGGGAAAGATTAAAAAGTTTCCATGTGAGTAAGTTCACAATATTACTCCCTACTACACAGAGGTTTAAAGAAGACACTTTGGTAAACTTTACAGTAACCTCTTTTAATTTCAGAATATGAATACAGTTCTCATCTTCAGCAGCAGATAAGAATAATGAAACAGAAGAAAGATTTTTTTTTCTCCTTACCACTGTAATTCCTCTCCAAGCTTCTCCGAGGAGTCTTCTGGCAACACTTTATACATATCATCTTCTTCAAGCTTCCGTTTATGTCCAGTAATAAATAACGGATTCAACCACCTATTTAAATACAAGTTTATTAATAAACTCATCAGTGAACCAGAAGAGTAATATCTCTGAATTCATTTTTCCACGCCTTTCTTCCCTCCTCTTTGTGCATGTCACCTCAAAATCCCACACACTATGTTTATCTTCACAACAGATAAGAATGAAATTACTTCAATTTTACAAATGGCTGAGACTAGCTCTCATGCACTTAGACCTTTCTTCAAGCCTGAAACACAGGCTCCACAGAGCAGACAGATACATGACAGCAAAGCAAAAAGTGATAAAGTTCTTCATGAAAAACAGAAGGGCATCTATGAAACAAGCCTGGCTTAGTAGGAAGAGTGGTCAAGGAAACTTAAGTTTGCCATAAAGTTAACAAACTATTAATATTTGTTTTTTGGGAGGCGAGAGGCATTAATTTTAGCTCTCAGGCTTATTTTCTCAACATTTTTTTGAGGTCATCATACAGGATCAGAGGCAAAAAGTCAGAGATGGACCTTTTGTGGAAAAGAACACCCTGCACTCATGACAAAGTGTTTCCATTTCATGTCAACTGCCTGTGAAAGTTTCTAACTTGTTTAGTTTCTGATGCAAAGCTGTTCCTTGATTTCACAAGGCAGTTTCTAAAAGGGCAGCCGCTGCACGAGATGGAGTGCATTACTTTCTGGAAAGCAGCTGTGGGAATTGAAGGCTGTGATGGTTTGCAATCAGGGCATTTATTTACTCACAGCCACAACAGTGGTTATGAACCCACATCACAGCTTTGCCTTTCTTGCTCGGGCATGCTCCATCTCAGCTTTGCGTACGCTGCCTTATGAGAAGGCTGCCGAGGAGCTTAGAGAGGGATTAGTCTGGAGAGGGCGGAGGGGCAGGCTGAGGAGGGGGCTCGGGGAGTTTCTTCTGAAGGGGGACTGTTGCCACAACCTGTCGCAGCGGCTCCGCGGCACGGTGGTATGTAACAACCAGGATCAATGGTGTTTTCCCTTTGCTGCTTAGCACAGCAGTAGCACAGCGTCCAAGTGTCTCATCCAAAGCTGAGGTCTCCAAGCTTAGAGCATCTTTGGTAGCTAACAGCCCTTTTTAAACTCATGGGATGGCTCCTAAAGATCTGCTGTATCATACCTTCTGGAGAGCAGCTCTGCAGAGAGGGACCTGGGCGTCATGGTGGACACCAAGTTGACCATGAGGCAGCAGTGTGCCCTTATGTTCAAGAAGTCCAGTGGGATCCTGGGGTGCATTAAGAGGAGCGTCTCCAGCAGCTTGAGGGCAGGGATCCTGTACTCAGCCCTGGTGAGGCCACATCTGGAGCACTGTGTCCAGTTCTGGGCCCTACAGCACAAGAGGGATGTGGAGCTGCTGGAGAGAGTCCAGCGCAGGGCCACGAGGATGACCAGGGGTCTGGAACATCTGCCCTATGAGGAGAGGCTGAGGGAGCTGGGCCTGTTCAGCCTGGAGAAGAGAAGGCTGAGAGGGGACCTGATCTGTGTCTATAAGTACCTCAAGGGAGGCAGTGAGGAGGATGTGGCTGGCCTCTTTTCAGTGGCCATCACCGACAGAACTAGAGGAGATGGTCACAAACTGAAGCACCAAAAGTTCCATGGGAACTTAAGGAAAAATTTCTTAACAGTGAGGGTGACAGAGCCCTGGAACAGGCTGCCCAGAGAGGTTGTGGAGTCTCCTTCTCTGGAGATTTTCCAAACCCACTTGGACACAGTCCTGTGCCACATGCTCTAGGTGACCCTGCGTGTGCAGGGGCTTAGACTAGATAGTCTCTAGAGGTCCCTTCCAATCTTAGTGATTCTACGACACAAGCTAAATGCTTCACATACATTAAACATGCAGAGACAGTGAGAAAGTTACTTCTTAGAGACATGGTTTGTTTCTTCCACTCTAGAGACAAGTAGTACAACTTTCTGCACTCAAACCATCGTAACGCTCTCCTTAAATCTCCTGACCAAACACCTCAAAGATCAAGGTCTGCAGCCAGCCAAAGAGCTGTGCTTGGTGTGACACAGGAGCTCTGCGCTGAACAGCATGGCCGTCCTCTGGGCTTCAACATGGAGACCAGCCCAACTGAACCTGCTCCAGGGAAACCGGCTCCGTGTAGCCTCACTTGTGCCACCGGTAAAAGCGGATACAGGGCCAGCAACCTCAAGGTCCTTCAAGCAAAACTTCTGCCTGCTGGATGAGAGGCTCTGTCTGCTCCAGGATGGACAATGATGGGAAAGAGCCGCAAATTTCACTCGGCTCCTGCGGTTGATCCTAATTGCTCCTCCTCTTGCAACATCACTATGAGCTGCCAGTGCACTCAGTAAATGAGCCACACATCTCCTTTCTAACAGGCTAGGACAGAGGTTGGGTAATCTCCTGCTGCTGGAGCGTAAGAACCACGATGAGGCTGCTTTTCATGAAAACACAGAGATTAATCCTTCTCACAGCAATGCAAGTGGTTAAGAACTACACTAACCAGTATTGGCACAGTGGTAAAAATGAAATTGTTCTGGCATTTACCCTTAAAAAGGTACATAAATAAGGTATAACTGAAATAGTTCTCAGCTCTCAGTTTTAATCTTTAAAATTTACGTTGTAGTAAATCTCGCATCACCCTAACTAGCCCACATCAAGAAAGGACTGCGCATACTATGGGAACTGATCTCCAAATTAAGTAGCAGATGGAGATAATACAGAGCACCAAATGTCCAAAATCTCAAATTAAGACTATTAGTTTAGTCAGAAGTATCACAAATTCAGAGTGCTTCTATTTTTCAGTTAGTTAAAACTATAATCTCAAAAGTTATATAATTGCACTACAAACTCTACTTTAATATTAAAAATGCGAGGAAGAAAAAAAAGGACAAACTATGCCAAAAACTGTGGCAATTTATTTTGGGACTTGTTTATTACAACAGACCACGGGGAGAAACTCAGGACAAGGACTCATGTTCTTGGGAGGTTAGGCAGAGAGACAGGCATTAAAACAACAGAGAACAAAAACGTAAACATCACCATCCACCCGGAGCTTTCCTATGCCCTACTGCTGCCTCTAAAATGTATTTTATTCACTAAATAACTGCACTTGCAGCCAACACTTACATACTTGAACACAACTTTGGATCTTGGAGAAATGCAGAATTCCACACGGGATAAGTCACAGTCAGTCTGCTGATTCTCTGCTCCTCCCTCGATTCCCATGTCCACTCCGCTTAAAATTTTACTTCCAGAGATCATATAACTAGTAGACGGATTATAGGACTGTTCTCATAATTCTGACTGCTTTCATATAGATCACAGAGAAAATAAAATCACAAAATCTTGTGCCAATTCAAGCTAATTATCACTCTGGATGCAGTCAAGTAATGTACAAAACAAGTTAGATAACACTATCAGAGTAGGAGGACCTAGCAGAGTACGTTCTACCCCATTCAAAAGAGTATTTGAGAATTCCTAGACATGCCTCTAATTTTATTACATCCAACTACTCTTTCTCCAGTTATTAAGCCTTAAGAACTACTGATACAGATGTCTTAACAATATAAAAGTTTTCTAAAAGTAAATTGTGATACTGAATACTATAGCTGAAGATCTTTAGAAAAAAGCTGAACAGCTTTTTCTTTACAAATTTCAAAACAAAGACAGTCCTTGGAGAATTTCCGATTCAAAAATGATGCCTTCTATTTGCCCACCACGATTTGTTTGTACATCAGGAACAGATTAAGTTTGCAGCCTCACTGACATGTCCTGAACCTTATGCTGGAAGGTCTCCTTTCAGGTAAGAGACTGGGCAAATGTTCTTAGTGGGCCATTAAGGAGTTATCACCACGACGCCACATATGAAGGCAGATGATGAGACATGGAATTCGCAACTCACCCTTTTTAGAATGGCATTGAAAACGTGGCTGTCACCAGGCTGTCCTTACAAGAGTCACACACATTCGTGACAAAAAATCTGGCTATTTTTCTCAACCAAATGCTTAGTAAACAAAAAAGTGTGCTGCTAAGAGGAGCATTAGAGCAGCAGGAAATGCAAGCCAATGGCCCAGACACAGAACATGGCCTACAACCTTCAATAGCCACATTTAGCCATAAAGGGACACTACAGCACTATGTCTGGTCTGTCAAAACAGAGATCAGCTAGATATTTTTTTTAAATACTACAGAAAAATAGGTTTCATCATAAATACAGTAACTGCTCAAGGTATATTATGGTTTAATTAAACAAACTAAACTTCAAAAAAATGAAAGATGACACAAAGAAACAGGGAAGAGACAAATGCAAACTACACCTCTCATCCCATGAATGGGTATAAAATGGAGCCACTGCTGATTCACAGGCTGAAGAAAAAGAGATGAGGAAAGGTGAGATAGAAAAGGTTCACAGCTCAGTCCCCCTGTTCTACCTTTCTTTCTGAAAAAAGGTTGTTTACAAACAAGGGACCCCTCAGTTACTGTCATCTCTTTGCCTGGGTATCTTTCTGATTGCTGAATATTTTGAATAATTATTTGGTTCTTAGGCATCAAGCAAACAGTACCTTTGTGTTGGCATAAACTGTATATAAAAATGGGAACATTTGAAGAATCCTGAGCACCTTCTGTTCTGCTGGGAATGGCTTTATTCTCCTAGCAAGGCGATTAGCTGATCAAAGACATCACTCTGGAAAAAAGCCCAGAATTAGTTCCCATTACTGCCAGAATACTGATGTCACCAGGAATCAAGATTAAAAAAAAAAAAAAAAAGGGTAAAAAGTCACTTGGTGACCTAGCGCAAACCCAAAAGATATCCAGTACAAAACAGTAAATCATTGCACCAGCCCCAAAAGTTTTTCCTCTTCTGCAGTAGTACCTGGGACACAGAGGAAAAAAAATAAAGTGATTCATTTCTGAAGCAACAGATATATAAAGACCACAATATAAACACCCATTTCCTGCATTTTCCTACTCCTGACATTGCAATCCTTGTGACACTATGGCCCAGCTGACCAGCTGTAGTTTCATCTAGTCGGTCAGGACAGTGCAACTCTTAGCAGCTGTATCTGAAACAGAGAGCCATTTTGCAATCAGAACAGCCACACCACTGCATTTGATGTATAAAATAAAATTTCTTAAAGGAGGAAGCTTTTAAATTAGGGTTGCTAGCATTCCAAAAGAAATCCCTTTTAGCCAGGGAGGAAAGACATCGCCAATAGACAAGTTAAGAGCAGTGCCCCTCTCAGCGGAGTCATTGAGTGTAGAGATAGGAATCGCTACCTTGGAATTCATGTAATATTCTGCTGGTAAACAGTCAAAAACAAGTAGTAAACAAGTAGAAATAGTAGTATTTCTATGCCGCAGAGTTTTTCAGAAATCCACACAGCGCAAGTTTTTCATGACCTGAGAGAGTCTATCATAAAATATCAGCCAATACGCATCCATGGTTATATTACAGACTGGATATGAATAAAAAACACATATATATATTCGTATATATAATGAGGCCCTGAGGGGCCTCACCTGGGACCCGCCATGCCCTGCTCAGGGCTTGTCAAAGGAAACGTGGGGCTACAACCAGACTGGTCCCAGGACATCTGTCTTTAAGCCAGCACTAGGCCTGGGCCTCAGGACCCGCCTGAGTTNCCAATACGCTGATCAGCCAATCCATGGTAATATTACAGCCAAAATATCAGCCAATCCATGGTAATATCACAGACTGGATATGAATAAAAAACACATATATATATTCGTATATATAATGAGGCCCTGAGGGGCCTCACCTGGGCCCTGCCATGCCCTGCTCAGGGCTTATCAAAGGAAACGTGGAGCTACAACCAGACTGGTCCCAGGACATCTGTCTTTAAGCCAGCACTAGGTCTGGGCCTCAGGATCCGCCTGAGTTTACGCTAAGAATTAGGACTAAGGTTTAGAGAGAGACAAAGTCTACAGCCCTGACCCTCCTTCCTCCCTCTACCCAGGGCAAAATTGTGCCTTCAACAATGTCACACATACATCAAGAAAATCTTTTATCATTGCCTCAGTTAGATAAATCAGGCTGAACGGACTACCTTTCTCATTCAACTAATTCCCCCTCTTTATTTTTAATTATAGGCAGGAGCTTACCTCCCGGGCAAATTCAGAGTAACCAGTAAAAACCACATCCTAGATACTCTCATCAACTAATTCCTTAAGAAGGTGGTTTAAAAACTGTATTTTCCCCATTCCTCCTAAGCCTATTTGTGAATTACACTACAAACATCATCTGTTTATACCCAATGTCCAATTATTTTTCAAGAGTTGCATAGGAGAGTCTTTGTTTACCCAAATTCTTCCATAACACTAGGATTTCATCTCCTTGAGCAGCTTGGAAGCACTACTTCAAATACTAAGCTGTGGAGTAACATGTGTTTCCTTCTCTTTAATCACTTAAATTGGAGCTGTTTTTTGTAAAACAAATTACGTTTCCTCACAAGACCTTGTGACTACAAGCTCATGTTGCTTATCCTCTAGAGCTTACTTCAGGTGCCTACATGGGGGGGGTTTGTACATTTCTTTTTACCCAAATTCACGATGTTAAAAAGCGTCAGAGCAAAGCCAACAGTGTGGGCCACTTGCATGCTTTTAGTGCAGAAGAGCCCATCGGGATGGGATGTTCGGGCAGATGAACACAGTTTTCAGTTTTATCACACGAGAATTCACAAGTCTCACTGCAACAAACATTTTGCAAGCCTCACTTGACTGCTTTCTTTTTTACAATCACTATTTCACATGCTCGCCCATTCCCTTCAGCAAGTTGTTGCTTCCCACTTCCCCTTACCATGGCAGCTACATATATTTAAAAAGCAGGGTAGTTTCTCAAATTTCTTCAGATGTTTCTCAGCTAGCGTTTTCATCACAACTTCCCTCCGCTGCTTTCTGGCAGCTTATACTGGATTTTCCCATTGCATACAATATAAAAAACAGCAAGAACTGGACAAAATTACTTCAAAGCCACGTTAACTCAAAAACGCCAGTTTTCGTATTTCCAGTTACAATGTCAAACAGTAGTAATCGTTGATACTTAACTTCATTTTGCCCTCCTTGGTTTTGCTTTTTCCCAGCAGAGCATATGTAGCTACAGTGCTGAACACCCCTCTTCCTACACTAACAGTAACTCAGTTGGTATCGATTGCAATTAAAGCAAGTTGTTTCACGCTATTTGTCCACAGCATTAGCCAGGTACGAACTATCTGACTACTCAAACACCTTTTCTGATATTCCAGATGGCAAGCAAAAGTAAAAGCAGGAGGGAGGAAAAAAAAACAAGGCTGTCATGCAGTGGCTAATGCTTCCAGCAAAGTCTGGGAAGAGGGAGTCAAAAAGTGGCACTGCTTTTAAGTAAAGACTGGACTGTTCCAGAGACTGTTATCAAAATACTGATTCATATTTGGCATCCACATGCCAAGAAGAATATTCATCATACAGATGACTTGGTGCAAAGGTCTGAAGATAGTGCTTTACAGCAATAAATGTAAATAGTATAAACTCTTCACTGACCTACGACCTAAAGAGTTACATGGAGTGAACGAAGTGTTCTTCAATTTAGCAGAGGAGAATTAGTCATCCAAATTCCTAATCTCCAATTAACTTATTAGTGAAACAACTTAGCTGGATGGGAAATTTCTTCACCACTTGAAAAACGAATCCAGGGAACCGCGCTAGAGCTCATATATAGCTGTAATGACAAAAAGCACAACAAAAAATAAAATCAAGAGATGAAGCTACCCATAAGGGCTACATGAGCCCCATAATGGGCTCTGATTTCAATTTCCAAAAGAAAAGTAGATAAAGTGATCGTGTTGTTAAAATTTGACTACAAGCTATTAAACATCCAATAAATGGAAAAATGAGGCATTATCTTTATAATAGGTTATATACATGTCCTCTGTCTGTTTCTAAATCAAAAGAAAAAAAAAAAGGTAAGTCTCTTCTTTGGTTATTGAACACATATCTTCCATTTATATATAAGATGCTTACACATGTTTTTTTTTGAGTTTCATACAGTACTGCAATAGTCTTACTGTGGATAGTCAGTTTGCACCAATATATCAATAAATGAACTAAAAATTAGTCATCTCAGAGGTGTTTATCAAGTATTATCAATTTGGAGGCATCATCATCATCATTTGGCACTTTGGTGGGAACTGAACGGGTATCAGGGAATCCAGCAGAATGCCTGATCCTGCTTGGCATTTTCATTCATTACCTGAAGCAAAGATAAAATCACCACAGATAAGTGTATTTGCTGACATAAAATGGAACACTAATCCCATCCAACAGTGCTACGGTTCCCCTCCAACGGGAACCTCCAAGGCAAGCAATGAATTCCTCATGTCCATTCCTTCCAAGGGAGGCAAGATGTACTTTTCAAGGGAGCCAAATCACTGGACTAAAGCACAGATGACATTTAAGCTCTCTCAAAGGTCCAAATGAATAAGCCAGTGGCCCTTCAAGGTCCTAAGCTCTGGAACATGATGGGAGGAAGAAAGTTATGAAAAGTGTGTACCTGCATTTACACTGGTACCAGAGAGGCACACTGCATGACACTTTTTGCTCAGATGTGAACAGCTACACAATGCGCAGGCACTGAAAGCCCTTTAAAAAAAAAAAGTCACTGAAAACATACACATTTCTGCTCACCCCACTTTGTTCACACTTAAATCCAAGGTCAGGATTTTTTGATCTTCCCCCTTTACAAGTTAGGCCAGACTAGTGAAGAAGCGCTCTCATTTTATCTTTTTCTCTAACCTCCTTCCTCAGCAGGCCAAGAGCAACACTGTCAGAAAGGTAAGGATAAAACATCCCTTGCTTCCTTGGAGTCACAGCTGTGTGGATGAACTGCAAACTTGCTTCAAGGCATGTTTTAATACTCTTACTGTAACAGCAACTGCTGCATGTCAAGCCATGGCGTAAAAAAGCATCCAGCTTCAGGATGCTGACAACGTCCAACGCTCAGAAAAAGCTGAAAACTTCTCATAGCCCAGAAATTCCATGATAGACAAATATTTAATTATTTTTATTTAAAATAAAAGATAAACGAAATTTAGCAGGACTTTATTTATTTGAACAAGAGGATTGGATTACCTATTCAGGGTGTTACAGCCTGCTCTCCTTCTCATGGTATTAATTCACCAAAGTTATCTAGATTTTCAAAAATGTCACCATACAGAGAACTTCTCTGGTAACTTTCCACAGAAGTGAATTCCATGCCTGAAAAAACAGGGTGCCCAGGAAGCAGCGAGATCTGTATAATGACAGCATCTCTGACAACTCAAAGGAGCAAGTGCTGTTAAGCAAATAAAAACACACCAGCTACTCAATGAACACACAAGGTCCAAAATTGGAAGCTATTTAGAAAAGAAATAATCTTACTGTATACAACCATTAACTTAAGAATGTCCACTCCTCATGGCAGAGAAAACATGTGAAAAGTTTTCTTTTCGAGTCTAGGCACACTTGCAGAACTTTTTAAACCCAAACTTGTCACACATTTTTGAACATGAAAATCAGTCAGTTGAACCATATCTTCCTTGAAGGGCCTTAAAAGCCTTCAATCAATCCTTTGAAGCCCTCATTCTCACTAGCAAGCTAAGCCAAAAATAAGCAGCAAGGGTGAGGAAAAGCAAAGGAGACAGACGTACATCCCGGTCCTTTAAATGAGCTACCAGCCGGAGCCTGGAGAAGTCTGGGAGCCTGGGAACTAACAACCATGAAGGTCAGTAGCTGCAGTAATTTCCAAAATACCCGGAGCAGTAATTGTCTCTTTGATAATCCTATGTTAATACAGATAATTCAGTGAGAGACACGGAAAACAAGAATATTTTGCAACTGCCCTCATCTACATATTTCTGTCATAGTTTTTATTTTTTTAACGTCCAACTAACATTACACAAGGGATGCATTATTAAATAACAATATTCACACACAATCCAGATGCTCCTCTTTCCCATGAATGTACTAGAGCATTAAATGTTCATCAAGCTCATACTTGTCAAAGTCGCAACCCCAAAAGCAAGAAGACAAGCTTTGAACAATGGGAGAAGAATGTGTCTTCAGCCTACACACACTCATTACCTTGGTTTTATAATTCAATGAAAACATGACTACTTTTCCCCTGTGAGCTTGATCCTGTTTCTGCAAGGCAGAATAATTTTAGCTCCACGGACAACAAAGCTGGGGGGGAGGACTTCTTACAACAGAAGACCGGACTTTTGAGCAAAATAAATAGAAAAAAATAAAAAGGATGCCTGCCCAGCTCCCTGCAACGCTGTTAATGAGGATGGAAAGAGGGGTGAGTGGCCAGCAGCCCTTTGGGCTTGGGCAGCACCAGCAGGAGCCGCCGCTGCCGCGCCAGCCCTCCTCGAGCACCCGTGTTCCTGTGCTCCAGCCCAAAACAGCTCCGAGCGCCTCGCTTTGCGCCACCGCAGACACCGCTGCAGCCGAATAGTTTCACTGAGAAGATATTAACGCTTTTTGACTAGCAAATACCGAGATTACACTGATTAAATTTTATGGTCACATGCAGCATAAGCAAGTGGGTAACATAACACCAGTAAGGTCCGTAAAAGCCTCCCAAACAGCAGAGAGGGCTTTTTTTTTAGTTCAGTAAAACTTTTCACATCCTATTAGAACTTTCTTTACAGCGCAAGCCCTACAGTTAAGCCCTAACACCTAACAAGTAAGAACATTACCAGCCCATAAAGCAAAATATCCCAGTCGATCTCTGAAATTTCAGCAGGTCTGTCATCTCGCGGAAAATGGGCTCCCCCTCCTTTGCCCATCTTGGAATAAGAACTTATAAAGTGCCTGCAGTAAAAAGAAATTTTGAAATGATTCCCTAAAATTTGAGAAATTTAAAATGCGTTTTGCTGGAGCTGCTGAACAATCCACTGCAACACCTGGAAAAGCTGAGAAGTAAGATGGATCAAAAGAAAAGCCATAACATTGCACACTTCCTTATTCAGCTCTAGGAGGATTTTTCGGACCAACAACTTGTAGCAGCACGAGGTCACTGCAGGGGAAGTGCAACACTACGTGGCCACGCACTATTTCATCCCATTCTGCCTGCGTTTCCTATTAGAGCTGCTCCTGACACCGCCACCCCGAATGAGGGGTCAGACCGCGGCACACAGGCAGCGTGACACAAGCAGGTGCTTCTTGCACCTCCGCAGACACTTCCTTGACTGAAAACGTGTCCAGCTAAAGCAGGTCTGGGCCGTGAAAACCCCCGTGCCTCCTAGAAAGATCTCTGCTCCAGGCCCACACTGGCCTCGCTCGTGTTTTGGGGGCTCCCGGACGCGGGTCCCCGCGCTCCCTGTCCCGCGGGTGCGGGGCACACGCGGGCAGGTGGAGCGGGAACGGACGAGCGCTGCCCAGGGCACCGCTCTCTTCTTCCAAAGGGTCTTGCTAAGCGGAAAGGGCAACCCGCCTTTCCACCTCGCGTATCCTCTTTTTCTTTTTTTTTTTCCCCCTTATCAGTGAAACGGCAGGAATGTGACCCCAACTGCTCCGAGCANTCCCGCGGGGCACACGCGCACCCAGGGCTCCCGCTGCGGCAGGTGGAGCGGGGCGAGCGCTGCCCGGGGCACCGCTCTCTTCTTCCAAAGGGTCTTGCTAAGCGGAAAGGGGCAACCCTCCTTTCCACCTCGCGTATCCTCTTTTTCTTTTTTTTTTTTCCCCCTTATCAGTGAAACGGCAGGAATGTGACCCCAACTGCTCCGAGCAACAACGCGCATCCCAAGCCAGCGCCGGCGGCAGCTTCCTGGCCTCGCTCAGGAGTTACCGGTCCCGCAGCAGGACCGAGCGGCCGGTCCCCCTGCCCCGCTCTGCGACACCCCGGGGGCCGAGGCGGGAGGCTGCCCTTGCCCCGGGAGCGCTGCCTCCTTCGGGAAAAGGCACCGATCGCTACCGCGGCCGCCGCCTCTCGGCGCGGGGCCGGCGCCGCTCACACGTGCTGCGGAGCCGCCAGGCCGCGCCGCGCCGNAATGGGGCTTTTAGGAAGTAAACGTAGATTGCACGTGTATTTGGCAGGAGGGGATGTTAGTATTGCCCTGAGCTGTTCCACTCTACTATGTCAAAGATAAAAGCGACCAACAATTTGGAGAACTGGAGAACTTCCAACCTATAACAGGCTGTTAAGCATATAATAACTCACATTTCGGGATTGGAAGCACACTTGTCCTGCATTCAAGCAAAACAATATCCCTAGCCACCTGGCAAAGCAGTGACGCTCTTTTATATCCGTGGCTGATGTCCCTAGCGGTTTTATGTGGGAAGTACCAAGCATCCTGCCCTCGTGGAAGAGCTGAGCACGCGGAATCCCCGCGAGCGGGGCCCTCCTCCCCTGCGGGTGGGATCTCGGGACACGGGCAACACCGGCCCGGCCCGGCCCGGCCCGGCGCGAGCGGAGCCGCCCGCGGGCGGCCTCAGGGCTGCCCCCACGCAGCGGTGCTAATAGCGCTCATGGTAACAGAAGGGCAGAGGTTTGATGCAGGGAAGGGGCGCCCGGGACCCCGCGGCAGCCGGGGGCAGGCGGCGTGGCCGCGTGAGCGGCTGCCGTGCCTCTCCGTGCGGCTGCAAGGGGAGGGGAGGTCTGCAGTAATGTGGCCGCACGTGGCTTGTGGCTGTAAATGACCCCAAAGTTATTCAGCTCCGTGAAAGAAAATAACAGGTAGAATAGGTGTCTGCTGTGCCCTGGTTTCTCCTCCACCGTCCTCCTTCCCCCCCCCCGTCTGCAACCCAAGTCCCCTCTTGATTCATCCCTTGCCCTCAGGAGCCACCAGCCCTATCTCTTCCCGCTAAAATGGTTTATGAGTTAGGAAATAGCTCCAGCACCTCACTGCCACCATAGGCGCCTGGAGCTGGCACAGGATGGAGAGGGAAGAGGGCAGTGAGGTCCGGACCACACTGTGTCATTGAATAAATAAACAGCACCAGCTCGCACTTGGAGAGATGTCATCGCAACTGTGGCACAAATAAACCAACCTTGAGCTCGTTATCAGGAAAAGCCAGGACCGTAGGTGTCTGCTGGCAACACCCGGTGCTGCCTGCGTGTACCAAGGGATTGTGCAAGCCACAAGCAGCGCTTCCCAGCAATGGCCTGTGGATCCACCTGGGTCAAAATGCAGAAACACACATAGGGAACGGTGCAGCGGCTGGGAAGGATGGGCTTTAAGGCTTTAACAAACACACACACACACACAAGTGCTCTATATATCCCAGAACTTGAGGAATTAAAATCTAAGAAGTTACCTCCCAAAACTTAGGAAGAAAAGCAAAATCTGGCCACACAGATTCAGATTTCTCAGCAGCAAATTTGTCTAAAGAGATATTAATAAGAGAGTAAAAGGTTGGCCAGTACACAGCAAGTCTCAAAACTTCAATAAAGTTCAGGTCAGGTAGCAGGGGAAGGGAAGATGTAAATCTTTAAACTAACAGCTATTCATGAAGCTTTATTTTTCTGAAAAAAAAAATCAAAATATTTCTTTGTTTGGACAAGAAAATACAATATTAGTCACGTGCAAGAAATATCTTTTAAGAACACAGGATCAGAAAGCAACTTTGTCCAAGGTTATTGTAATAGTAGGAAAATGACAAAGAACACACCTCAACAAATAAATATATTCTTTCCCAGCATTATCAGTGACAGTTATTGATAATGAATAATTTTATAATAGTTTTGCTGCTGAATTTCATGTCTGAAACAAAACATTCCAGCAAGGTTTGGACAAAGGAAAAAAAAAGAAAAAGATTTAGCAAGCCTAAAGAATTATAATAAACTCCAATAGAAAAAAAAAAAGAGGCCTGAAAGCCAAATTAATCAGTAACTGGCCACTGTACAAGTAACCATTAGAAACTGAGGCAGCAAATGGAGTTGTGAACCAAGCAAATGCAGTAACAGAGATGCTCTGGAAAGCAGGAGACTGCACATGCAGAAGAGAGAGGAGGGACAAGAGCACCGAGTAGGGATATTGATGATCTTTATTTTAGGGGAAACCAACTGCTGATTTTTTTAGATATTCATTTAATATTTTGCTGTGGTAAAATCTGTTCACAACATGAACAGACCAAATATGCAAGCAACCTGATCAGAAGTTAATGTTACACAAATCCGCAATAAAGATATCACCCTAGCAAAGTGGAGCACTCAGATTAAGTCAATAGCCAGACTGAGCCAGTGGCATTTGAGTTAAGCCATTTATGCATATACATTATGCTACGGTAATTAGATGATCACAGGGGATTCTGCAAACATACGAACCTTCAAGTTTCTCTCTGGGCAGACACAGAAGGCAACGTCTGTTAAAGAAGCATCTGTACAACACGTGGCTTCAAGCCCTCATTGCTCTACTCTCTCATTCTGAATCACCAGCTTCTTCATGTGTGTTTTCTATGGCGCTTATCAGTAAGAGGAGGAGGAGGAGTTCACACACATCTGCTTTTCACAAAGCTCTTAAGGGATAATTGGGCATCTTATCTAACTTCCAGGTGGTGAAGGGAAGCGTGTTGATCTTAAGGCAAAATACAGCCACTGACTCTGAATGTGGAGTCAGAACCTGAGGCTTAATATATCCAAGTATGTAGCACTGTAACCTTTCATGGTGAAGCAAACACCCCCGACTGCAGCTCCAGCTGGACAATTTCTGCAAGGGGCTCTCCCGCAGCTCACGTCAGGTATCTGGAAAACAAGGCCATGCACCTGAGTGTGTCTTAAAACAAGCCTGGAGAAAAGATTTACTGAGCACTACATGGTATCTCCAAGGCAGTACTAGGGCAAATTCATTCAACGCTGTTTGAAAGACTTTGTAGGGTGTAACTTTCTAAAGCCAAGTGACCATAACAGACCGTGAAGGCTTTGCCACTGTGCGTTGTTTAACGTTGTTGATGGAAGCCAGGCAGAAAGGCAGCCCGTATGCTGCCCGACAGTTCAGCCAGACGGCCTGTTTCCTGCCGTGCCACGGGCAAGAAAGCTGGCTGTCCCCAGGCTGGCAGCCCCGCTTGTCACCACCCCGCTCGTGGCCTGACTCATCATCCTGCTACGTCACTTCTCATCCTCCAGCAATGCCGACAGATCGGCCTGTTCTTGTTCAGCTGCAGAACAGAAATGTCAACATTCCTAATCAAACTGTAAGTAATCTTGCTCTTTCCAACCAGCCACTACTATATAACAGCAGCATTTTTTCTCAGATGCTTTTTCTTCTTGTTACTCTGCTTGCTAGTCATTTCTCTTCTCCCTGTATCTCCTGTACCTGTATCAATTTTCTGCATGTCACATTTTCTAATTTCTGCTAATTGGCTTATTCATTCCCTTCAAATTATGATGGAATTAACTATTTAAATGTAGGTGCCTGCTATTGATGTTGTAGGATATTCCATTTGCCTTCCAGCTACCCCTTTGGAAAGTTTCAGGTCTTCCACAGCTTGTCTTGTATCTTGACTAGTTCCACACCAATGTCTCCAGTGCCCTTTAAGTGACAAAAGGCACCTATTTGGGGCTACTGTACCCCTCCCTACCATCTTCATTCCTGAATCAATGTGGGTTTTAGGTCAAAGCCCTCTCCATCTTTCAGCCTAAGTTACACACACCCAATATTTTTGTTAGTTTTCATAGTTTATTTCCTTTGAATCACTAGATCCATTGTTGATGTTTGTATGTCCAATAATTATCTTCATTAAAAAAAGTTACTCACTCATAGCAAGCTGTAGGTTTTAATGACTGTCTGCTAAGATGGGATTCAAAATAGTTACTTTCTATTAATTTCAGTATTTATTGCAATAGAAAAGTATCAGTAGAAGTTGTACTAAAAGTTTTAATTGGCACAGCTATGCAATGCTGAGTTCCTTGTAAAAATGCCATCTCTGTACTTCATGCCTCGTACATTTAAAGACTGGTACTTCTGCAGACTGACTTGGATGAGCTACAGCAGGCCCAGCAACTCCTTACACTAATAGTTAATACATTGACTCGTGTGTATTTGTGATAATGCTAGCCTGAGCTACATACCCCTATTTTATCCATCCCTAAGCAGCTGGGAGCTTATTTTAGTGTCCTAGTCTCACCAGGTAACAGGCATTACACTTTCCCCTTCGATACATTACAGTTTCTTTCCTTCCATTTTGTTAACCCACATTCCCAATATTGGAAGGAATAAGACTCTGAAGAGCAAAGTCATTTCACAAACAACTGATACAAGATGATAAAAAAAATGTAAACTTCCTTTGCTTTCTTCATCCCCTCACCTCTTGCCTCTCCAGCTTAATGCTAGCCAGCACAGCCCAGGATAATCCCCATGCAACAGTGAATTACAGTAACAGAAAAATTAAACTGAGCCAGCTTCAGGGCAAGGGTGAGTCAGCAAACAGAAAACAAACTACTCTGAGTATTGTGCAAACTGTGGCTGATAGCCTAGGGAAAGTAAAGACTTCCCAGGCCCCAGATCTTAAGAACAGATGAGATAAGTCTCTGTCATGATGCTTGATCAACGCAGGTAATCTCTTCCAGGGGTGGGAAGTTGATTAGTTGACCTTTCGAGGTCCCCGTTCCCTGTGAATGCCAGTGTCCTTCAACTAGGCAAGATTCCCAGGGTGTTGTCATGACTTCTGCGCAACAGAAATGATTTTTTTTCCCCCCAAAAAAAGCCTTACTCAGATCCAGGATATGAATGGCAGAGCTCCACTGCAGCTCATGTAAGTGATACCCTGCTCTTGCTGCACAGCTGAGGATCTTGGATACAACAGGTTTGTCTTTTTTCTTTTTTTTTTTTCCTTAAAGCAGTGTTTACTTAGGACATAAAACACTGAGAAAAACAGAGTTCAGGTGACTTCAGTAGGAAAGCTTTGGTTTCAAAGCTGATTCAGAAGTGGCTTGTAATAAGCTATTAGCAGATCCCATTCTCCCACTGGCGACAGTAAAAGCTGTGCTTCTTTCAATGCTTTTCTTCATTACGCTGGTCCCTTGCATGTTCCACATTTATTTACATGAATGTGGTTTATATAGCATCATCTCCTTCATTTAGTGTCAACACAAAAGATGTCCGCAAAGGTGCCATCACCGCCCTGAAGTTCGCCAGTGCCTAAGGAGTGGAGGAGGAAAAAGCAGGTGGCAAGCATGCAAGTTCTTCTAAGGTATAACAAATGAATCATCAGGTTCACCTTATAGCCCAGCTTTTCCTGGTTGTTCTTGAAGTCAGTGCACACACTGTTAGCTTTAAACTCGGGCTCAGAAAATGACCACCCACCCTAGCAAGACACTAAGGGCAGGAAAAAAATCAATATATCATATTTATTATTCATTTATCTTTTGAGGCAAAAAAAAGAGTGTTTGACTCTCTTCTCAGTACTTTAGTGAAGATCTAGTGACAGAAGGGAAGGGGAGAAGGTAATTTTGTCCTAACAGAAACAAGCTAATGCCAGCACTGTGTAGATATGACCAGGAAAGAAAAGGAATCCAATTATATGCATGTAAAAATATAAGCTGTTTGCAAAATATTTCCTATCCAGTCAGGATATGAGGCATTTAACACCAAGTATAGACTGTTAAATCAGAATGCAAACAAAGTTAAATAAGTGTAAACATAGTTCTCCTCAGCCTTGGCCAATATAGTCTGTCAACACCACTATCACTTTACCCTTCTTAGCTCTTGCTTAACTAGAGCCTAACATGTCTAAGTCAGTGGCTGGGTCATACAGAATTTCTACCTTTTCTGGGCACACAGAGTTTGAGAAGAAACATAATTTTCTCTGACTCTTTTGGGCACAGTTCTCAGCATACCACCAAAGCTACATGCCCACACAAAACACTCAAGAAGCAATATTTCTTGTTTGCTTCACCCCAGTGGCCCACCTTTTCTTCCTCCTCAAATCATGCACCCCTGGACAAGGCTCTTCTTCCTTATGGCTTTTTGACAGCCTCACACCTGTCCTGGCTGTGACAAGCAAAGATTGACTACATAGAACGAGTACATTAATCTTTTTTTCTAAATAGCATGCATTTTTGTACATCATATTTTAACATTAAGATGTATTTTATAATTATTTCAGTAAGATGTATTTTATAATTATTTCAGTATATTTGTGCTGAATTCTTTATATTTTATTACTTGCATTATTATTTTTTTTTAATTTAAACCCCATTATTACAAACATCTGTGTGTCCTGGCTCATGGACACCAAGGATATTTAGATGCACAAAGTTCTTCTGTGATTAGATTCTTCCAACATCTTAATCACTCTTGTAACTGAGTATCTTGTAGCTGCACATTAAGTATCATGACTAATGCATGTCAAGTGTTGTTTATTCTTGCTCTCTTCCTCTCTTTCATCCCTGTGGCAGAGCTGAAGAATTGTTTGCATGCGATACTCTAATTTAGTGCAGTTTCAGTTATATGTATACAAATAGAAAAGAAGGCTGAAGTAATATATACTCTAGTTAGAGCAGAAAATAGTGAGTTTTTTCTTAGTCTTCCCATCCCAGGAGTATTTGTTTCATAGCCTTAGGGAAAACAAGTTGGAGAGCTGTATCTCCTGCACCCCAAGGCTTGCCCTTGTTTACCTTGGTCTTTATCTCAGAGCTTTAGGCATTCATTTAGATGTCTGAAAAGATACAGAGCAGTCAGAGGGCAAAAACTGAGATCTTGCATATTGGTTAACAGTTCCTAGAACGCCAAGTGGAGAGCAAACCCTAGCAATGTGTTTCTGGTAACCTGTGGTGTCACCTCAGGGATGTGCACCTTGTCTTCTGCACTTCATGGTAGCTCCTGTGGACTGAGGGCTTCATGTGCACAGAGAGTAGGCCAGAGAGTACAGGCTGGAGGTGACTGTGACAGGGAGAAAGGAATGCCATGGCCTTGGACAGGTAACAGTCTCCTGCTGTGCTGGAGGTAGCAAGACAAAGTCCTCAAGTTTGCTCATATGCAAATGCTGAGGTTGGTGAGAAATCAAGGAGCACTTGCATGCCATGACCCAAGCTGGTTTGATGTGAATCTATACATATACCCCTTCAGTTCTTGCTCTTACTGTGGCCATGCTTGCATTCATTATACTTTGTTTCTCCTTCGGTGCACTATTCCTACTCTTCCTAGCATACTCACTTTGATGGCTTTTTAAACCTTAATACCCTGGGCCATAAAGGACACAATATAAAGACACAATGGATTCTTTTTTTTTTTTTTCAGAACAGGAACGGTTGTTTCAGACATGGCTCAAGAAGTGAGGAAGGAAAGGTACGCATGAAGAAAAGCATAACCATGAGAAACCTCAGTGTGAGAACAAATAGAGAGGTGAAGCAGAGAGAACAGGCAAGGAAGGGCCACAGGCAGGTATTACCCAGTATATAGAGGAAGAAGTAGATTTGAACTCATACTGAAAGAAGATAATGAGGCAGAAGGGAAGAAGACTGAACATGATAAAAGTAAGAGAGAGGTGAGATTAATCACAAGAAGAGACTAGAAAGTAAATGGATTATGGCAAGTACAGAGTGGCCAGTGGATGGCCAAGTGTGCAATAACCTCTGTTACCAACAAGCAAGGGGTACATATCAGTCCTACTACCAACTAAAACTCAAGACCAGACTCACTGAGAGGAAACTCTTTTACGAATCCATTCAGTTATGACCCTCCTGGCAGGCGGGAGGAATAAATAGGATCGATATATGTGTATATTTATAATCTCATATTGCTGTTAATGGGATATGTTTAAGCTGTGTCAGTGTTCACAGCTGTAGCTCTGTTTCTGTCGCTAAGTGCATTTCATACTGAGCAAAACCCTGTGCAGCAACAATCTATTAATTCTGTTTCTGTCCTGACAGAGAAAGTCAGTGCCACCATGTGCTAGCCTCCCTTCTCCAGCTGATCTTCAAAGGAGATGGCCAGTCCTCAAGGGTTGGCATAAAAATACCACACCTCTCTCTTGCAGCAAATGAAAACAAAACCAAGGCTTCCCACCTCCTACAGCACCAGGGCTGTTCTTTCCAAAGGAGGCTCCAATGAGCCTTCAGGCCTGCTAACAATGTAGATGGGATCTTTTTGAACCCCCTCCTCCAACTTGGCACCTGTGCTGATGGCACTTCCTGTCTTCCCAGTCTTCTTGCAAGCACGGGAAGCGGAGGCTATAAGAGCCTTACTCAACCCAAACAGTTATTTTTGCTGCCAGGCAACCATTAAAATATACGGTTTTCAAGAGGCTTAGACAAATAAATGTGGTTAAATCATTGCCTTCTAACATTGGTGCTGAGATGCTTTGGGGCTTGACTGTTTTTTTCATTCCTTAATTTTTTGGTATCTGCATAGCGTGTTGGGCTTCAGGAGCAGGATTCCCAGGAGCTACATTATCATAAATAATGAGTAATAATAATCTTGACAGATTTTGTTCTGACCCTATGAATGAGTCATTCGACCTGCTAAATTTCTAAGAGGTTTTCCTTTAGTCATTCTGTAAGCATAATATTTCCTTATAGGAAGGTCCTTCTTTGAAGGAAGAAGGCCCACCCAGAATAAGGCAACTTCTGCTCAGCAGAAGTGACCTGGTGCACCCGCTTGTTTTGTTGGACTTGCCTGCACATCCTCGGGTAGAGGAGTGCCAGACTATGAAAGTGGGGGAAAACAGGAGGAAGTGGGGCTTTTGAAAATGAAAACAAGAAATAGCAAACCTACCAGGCTCTGAAGCCTGTTCCCATTTGCTCTACCCTCAGCTCAGTCCAAAAATGCAATAGAGCACCCCTGCAGCTATTATTTATTATTTACTTCTCACTGAAGTACAGTAATAGGCCACATAGCAAAATGCTCAAGCTAGGCAAGTCCTTCCTAATGAGACATGATGCTAAAAGTATCATTTACAGAGCACGTTTTGGGTGGACACAATCTGTACAAATGGCAACAAGGGGCCAATGCAGACAGCAGGAAAATTCATATTTTTAACAGATTACAACTTAAAAAAAAATAAAAGAGATTTTGGTGGCAGCTAAACAAGTGCATAAGAAAGCAGAGAGGGATCTATACAACATGCCTAAGGCCAGCGAGGAAAGTGGTAGCAGAGCAGGAAAAAGCAGGGACTCCCAAGCTTGTGCCTTGAGCACTGGACAGTCACAGCTCCCAACACTTGTACAGGGAGCTTTCCAGCTGCCTTGACAACCAGTTTTGCTGGTTGATTACACTGTGATAAATATTTGATTAAACCCTTTTAATTTATGTATCTAATTTAAAAGGTTTCTTTATTAAAACAGTACTTTTAAAGGTTTTGCTGCCTAATCAGGCACAACTAGTACAGTACAGCCCTGGCATGCATGAATGGCAGCCCAATTAAGTAATAATAAATGAATCTGCAGACAGAGAGTCAAAGCAGAGAAATGGAGAAGGGATGCTATTTTGGTGGTAAGATGGATGAGTGATCTTACAATGACTGATGCTTTTATTTTTTTGATTTACTGGTAATTTTGCAGGAAAAAAAAAATGGTTAACTTCAGGCTGAAGAACACTTCTTTTGTTCAGCCTCCAAAACCGAGCACTTCACATTTTTAACCTTAAAAGAAATTCCAGAGTAGAAAAATACTTTGAAATGGAAAAATACAAATATTTAACATATTATGTTGTTGTTGTTATTGTCAGTTTGGATTTTGGACACAACTCAATGAAACCAGAACTGTGTTGCCAAAATTACCTCTTTTTTTCCCATAACAGACTCTGGTCAGAACTTCTTCATTTTGTTGTTTTTCTCTGTTATCTAACAAACTGCAATCTGAGAGACCTTCTGATTTCTTTTTCCACTTGGCATATTTTATCATTCTATATTCCCTCCCCTGTCTCCCTTTTCATACTGACTCAGCAGTAGTGGTACTCCTCACGTATTCCTGGCAAAAATTTAATGTTAAAATTTATTAGACTGAAACTCTTGACGTGGATTTTATGAGGCCTGGAGCAATCTCTTACTACAGTTCTTTCTCTGGGCCTACATTTAAATTTATCTCTGGTTGGCTTTTGATCAACCTCCCCTTTCCATGACCAGCAGGCATTATTTCTTGGCTTCTCTAAGGCTGTAGGTTCACGTGGTTTTTTTTTTTTTTTTAAACTTACTCCAAGACAATATTTCTGAAATTTGTGGGACATGAGGCATCATTTTTCTTTCTTTCCTTTTTTTTTTTCTTACATTAAAACTGGATAGCACATGACAGGTTCTATCTGAGCTATCCTGCCCTTCGGTGCTGGGAGCCATTAATTCCTGCTCGGCTCACACGTCTTCTTGGTGTGAGTCACTGGATGCTGGCTTGTCAAACCAAGAATATTATATTTCTCACGGATTTTAGGCGGCATCTGATTTTACATTTTTTCTTCTTCCAATCCTATAAAGCAGCATTTTTTATCTTCCAGAATCACTGCATTTTACAAACTTAGGACATGGTTAGCTAGAGACTTAACTGAAGCAATATAAAATACATTTCAACACTCATGATTTCATTTATGTTTCTTATTTGTTGGTAGGCTATAAAACTTTGATATTTTGTTAAGGCTAGTTAGAAAACTTTTTTTTTCTCCAATGAATGTGGTAGTGACAAGATATTTTCCATAGTTTTTAATACTTACTTTTTTTACCCTGCATTCTTATACTTTCTCTTTCCCTTAAGGGTTCCTCATTTTAAAACTTGGCACAGTACTGGGGTTTTTCCTTTCTTTTGTTCTTTGAAAGTCAGAACTTGCTTTGTTCATGTTTACCTTTCACATAAAAGGCGTTATCAGTAACATCTGCACAGGCACTGACATAATTAACCTTTTCCTTTTTTATTACAAGTAGATTTTTACGATTACATACCTGCATACCTGCACTGTTGTATTACTCAGAGGATGCAATCAAGATTGCAAGCACACATATCCAGACATAGACACAGCCATTGCCCTAAATGACCTACACACAATTGCCTACAGACAGTTGGTCTTCTCTCCTGCCCAGAAATAGATCTGATATATGAGAGGTAGCAGCAGATAAAACATTCTTAAATGTTTTATTCTTAATAATGTTTAATATTCCTAAATATTTAAATTCTTAAATATTTGAATGTCAAGGCATTTTTAATTGCAAAGAAATAAGATCCCACTTCTCCCTGAAGAACTTTATTACCATCTACCTTACTTAAACAGGTGTCACAATAACTGTAGGGACCTGCTTAAAAAAAAGAGAAAAAAAGAAAAAAGAAAAAAACAAAGTGAGGCTCTAGCTACGCCATCTTGAACATTAAATACTGAAGTACTTCACAGCACCAGTAACAACTGCAGCTACAGAGAAGCTCACACCAAAGGAGAGCGGGGGGCCTCCTTTCTGGGGATAGAGGTGCAGTCAGGAGAAGGGAGAACTTCAGGAAACATGGCCCATTGGCAACAAGATACATTTACAACCCACCCCCCAAAAAAGAAAGATATCTATAATAGATCGTTTTCAATCTGCTCAGAAAGACCATGGGGAAATATCAGGCCCTCACCACCTGCACCAAAAAAGGGCAATCCCACGTTTCCTCCTAAAGCTGTGGGACATGGGACCTGCGGTGCTCAGGCAGCCCTAGAAAACCCTGGAACTTGGTGTGTGAAACATAGGCTGTGAGCAGCAGGAATCTGAAAAGAAACCCTGACAGAGGGGGCAATGTGGAAAGACACCTTCAAACTGTAGCTCCCACAGAAAAACTTGTGAATTACATGTGCTGCAGCTAGCTCAGTCAAGGCAGCTCAGCCAAGCAACGTGGCTAGAACAACATACAACTGTCTAACGAGAAAACCCCAAGGATTAAAAAAGTCTACCTGAGGCCTCTGTAGCACCCCTAGGTCTGTTGCTGTTTTTCACCCCTGCTGCAAACAGAGCTCACGGCCTGTTTTAGGCACAGCCCCCTGCCAGAACCAGCCGCTTGTATTCTTCCAGGACCAATCCGCTAAAATCTTCTCTCAGACATGGGAAAGCAGAGTTCCTGCTCTGTCGGAGACGGTGCTGTTCCGCCTCTCCAGAAGCAGCAGCTAGAGCAGCTGGGCTACGCTGCGGGGGCCAGCGCATCTCCTTGGAGCAGCGGCAGGACATCCACCAGCACCAAAAGCCTTCGCTGCTAATGCCCTTCTGCAAAGGGATGCCTGTGCCCAAGCAGCAGCGCTACTTGAGCACCAGTAAACTGTTAGGAGAGTCCCAGGCACAGGTTTGGCATGTGCTGAATTCCAGCACTTGCAAGTGCCACGTGGCCGGTAGAGAGGCCNAGCTCCCACAGAAAAACTTGTGAATTACATGTGCTGCAGCTAGCTCAGTCAAGGCAGCTCAGCCAAGCAACGTGGCTAGAACAACATACAACTGTCTAACGAGAAAACCCCAAGGATTAAAAAAGTCTACCTGAGGCCTCTGTAGCACCCCTAGGTCTGTTGCTGTTTTTCACCCCTGCTGCAAACAGAGCTCACGGCCTGTTTTAGGCACAGCCCCCTGCCAGAACCAGCCGCTTGTATTCTTCCAGGACCAATCCGCTAAAATCTTCTCTCAGACACGGGAAAGCAGAGTTCCTGCTCTGTCGGAGACGGTGCTGTTCCGCCTCTCCAGAAGCAGCAGCTAGAGCAGCTGGGCTACGCTGCGGGGGCCAGCGCATTGCTGTGAAGCAGCGGCAGGACATCCACCAGCACCAAAAGCCTTCGCTGCTAATGCCCTTCTGCAAAGGGATGCCTGTGCCCAAGCAGCAGCGCTACTTGAGCACCAGTAAACTGTTAGGAGAGTCCCAGGCACAGGTTTGGCATGTGCTGAATTCCAGCACTTGCAAGTGCCACGTGGCCGGTAGAGAGGCCGGGCCCGTTCCCCATCGGCAGTCTGCATGTAGCCGCTTGCTGGAGAGGGTGAGAGGTTTCCGCAGGACGTGTCCATGCTGCTCCGTGCCAGCCGGCTTTCCTGCTAGAGGGTATCCTGGCACACAGTTTACCAGGATAAATGCAGCCAGAAAGGGCTCAGATTGTGCGGCCTCTGGCATGCAGTGGTGGCTGTGAAGGTGACAGGCTTTTCAGCGTATGGTCAGAGGTTGTGGGGAGGCCATGGAGTCTCCTTCTCTCGAGATCTTCAAGACCCGCTTGGATGCAGTCCTGTGCCACGTGCTCTAGGTGGCCCTGCTGGAGCAGGGGGGTTGGACTAGATGTCCTCTAGAGGTCCCTTCCTTAGGCATTCTATGATAAGGTCTGCCTCTCTGTGGGTTAGCTTCATTCTCCCTAGGCCAATACAGCTTACCCACAACAAGAGCATCTTTCCTGCTTCCTTCCTTCCCCAACCTACCCACCGGGACATAGACACAAGCATCAAGCAGGAAGAAACAGAGGAAAGGAGACCTGTGAGATCACAGACATCAGGGCAAGTAAATAGGAGGAAAGAGATTTCCAAGAGCTGACTGTGCCACATTAAAGACACAGTCTTCTCTGGCTGTCTCTTCTTTCTGGTGCTTGTAATCTAGCCAGAAAGGAGCTATGAGAAAGACAGCTCTGTGTGGGTCGTCGTGGGACATCCTGTGTCTCTGAAGCATGTGTCTGCTGCTGAGGACAGAGGACACGAGGACAGTCAGGCCCTGAGACCTATGAAATGCAGGCCAAGGAGGGGACAGCAAAACCATGAAATCTATTTGCCTTCTCCCTCCAATGTGCAGCAGCTTTGGACAGTGCTGGTGCCTGAGCTGGTGCCTATTCTGAGCAGCTTGTTTCTGCTTGAAGAAATAAAGGAAGAGACCATGCCCAGGCAAGCATGAAACCAAATTATGTATTATAGCTATTGCATTAAAAATGACATCGGTCTAATTGCAGTGGCTACCACACGACAACTGAGTAGCATGAGATTTTCACTCATCTCTGCTTCACTTAACTGTGTTTGTATCCGAGCTGGGTAATTTTGCCTTCTGCTCTGTTTGCTCTTGCTTGTGACATTAATATGTTCATCATAAACTTACCTCTTGCCTTTCCATTTGGTTGTAGTGGGCCTTGATGGCATTCCCAGGAGCACTGTAATGGGGCAGCCCCAGGCACCAGTTGGCAAAGATGTGTAGGTGCCTAGGCCATGTGCTGTTTTACATGATATTATTCATCTACCTAATTACTTTTGTGGGCTTGCAAACACATGTGGTGAAGATCAATGATACTTGTTGATCAAGGTAATGTACTTTATCTTGGCAAAACATCAGCAAAATAATCTACTTGTTCCTGCAGAATCTTGAAGGATCTTAGTGCAAATCCTGACACTTTGTGATATGCAATAAACTTCAGAAGCACTATTAATTTGTCCGCCATAGACCCAATCTGTGGCACATTTATAACACTATATTTGGTCCATTAGAGATTTTTCAACAAATTACTACCTCAGAACTTAAAGGAGAAGCTTTTTTTTTTAGGATATCAATATTTTTGTGTTTTTATTAGAAAGTCTACTGCTAGTCATCAATCTAAAACACTCCATCTACATGCAAACTATGAGATAGGTATTTTAAAGCAGATACCCTCTACATGAAACCCAAACATGAGTTCCCAAAATAACTCATCTAAGGTCAAACATCTAAGTAAAACTGATATTTTTACTCCATCTCAACCCCCATTTAAGCTTATCTATAGAGGAAGATAGAAACTCTTCCTATTCAAACTTTTCAAAAAAACAGGAGAACTAGTAGTCCTGCTGTTCCTTTTTGCAGCAATGAATGGGACTTCTGTTACTTTGAAACATTTGAAAATTAGATTATTTTTTTTTGCAGATGATGCAGTCATTAGAGATGCAAGAATTTTTAATTTGTAAAACTGGCCTAGTGACAATGACTCCCTTAAGACCCTGGGAGGAAGAAGTGGTTCCAGTAAGGCAGTCACGCTGCAGGCACCTTTTGGAACCTAACGGATAGGGACGCACTGAAGCGTTGCCACGGGAGAAGGAGCCCAAATCTGCATCCAGGCAGCGCACCCTGCACAGATTGCTGCTGCACTTTGTGATATTGATTTCCTCACTCATGTGGAAATTATAAAGATGTTGTAGCCTTCTTGTCTTAATACCCCCTGTTTTGCACACTGCGAAAGGGGTTTGTGTCGCACTAAGTGCTGATATCAATTAGGAGTGGAGAGCAAACCAGATGGAAGCTCTTCTGCTTTAATGATTTTGAGAACTAAAGATAACATAAGCATAACCTCTCTACATCAGCCTTTATTTAGACGGTCCCTAGCATCGAAATTATTTCAACTTTTTCTTCTGTTACATTGGATAACACGAAATACATAAGAATGAAGGCAAGATTAGACTTTGTATCTTCCTATCCAGCTCAGGTTCTTACTTGCTAGGCCCAGGGTCATGTCTGATGTCTTTTCTTAACTTGCAGATATTGTGTTGGCAGCTGCATCACTGCCCAGAGTGGGGACTGAAGCGGGGGGCTCCATCCTGTCAATCCACAACCCACTGCTCACAGAATCTCAAGGATTTACCTAGGAGCCGTGGGTCTGGATTTACACAAGTTTCATCTTTTTGCTGAATATTTTAGATAATATATTATTATACAAAAGCAGTTACTACCTTTTGCCATTTATCCCTCTTCACCATTTTTCCTAAGGAAAAAAAAAACCAGAGTCAGTCATCTGCAACTTAGTATAGTTCACATGCTAAGGACAGAACTAACCCAGGCCTCACTGGGGCATTTACTTCAGCCCTTATTTGGATGCCTCAATGCAGGCAACGGTCAGCGTTTTAGATCACTGTTTGATATTCCCAGTTAACTCTCAGATATGCCTTCCTCCTCCAGCCTTACCTCTCCGTAGTCAGTCTATAACAAACTCCGGCACCTTCACTGACGCTCCAGACTGGATGCTGACTGTCCCTTTTTGGATTCAACCCTTCATTTTGTGTTGATAAGCCAATATCATTCAGCTCTACCCTCTGCTTTCCGTAAAGCTGGTCCATGTTTTCTTTCCTTGTTCTTTCTTCATATTTATATCTCAGGACTTGTCATTTTTCTTGAAGTTCTGTGCAAGCTCTGACTCAGCTTGATTTTTGACATTTCTAGTGATATGCCTTTGCTTTCAGAACTGCAGTTAAGTAGCTTAATAGGCTAAAATGATCTTTCCTGTACACCCAGTAGGTTTGAAGCTGTTTTTTCCCCTCCTGTATAACATGCAGGTTCCAGACTTCCTCTACATTCAAGTCCTTAAACTTCTTAGGGCAGCTGATTTTGCTGATTAACCCCATGAATTCACAAGCACTTCCTGTTTCAAAACCAGGGAACTTAGTTGTAGAACTGTCTTAATTACTGCCTTTATTTGGAACTGAAATGTCTTGTGACCACTTAATTGAAGGTTATTTGCCAGAACCAGATTTTCTATATAGCACAAATTTCTAAGCCAAGTTTAGGATTATTAAGATAAATTTCTGGTTGTTAAATTGCAATTTGGTGAAGAATCTACCATCTCTAATACCCAGGAAAAATTATGCTCTCTACTGCTACTGGGGAAACAGGAAAGATTACACATTTAAAATATAACTATTGAAAGTTTGTAAGCACAAGGAGGGGCAAAGCAGCTTAGGTAGCTAACATTTTGAAGTGACACCCATCTATGCCTGCCAAGGTTTTACATTACAGAATGAACATGGAGTCAAGGTCTGATCAAGAGAGAGAGTTGGAACAACAGGATCGACAAAGAACACACGGAACAAAAGAGATTGATCAAGAACAGACAGAAAACAGAATGGAGTTTGATGTTGACACACTGTCCCTAGAAAGTTAACTCATACCACAACAATTCCAAGTTCTCACAGCTATTTACCTTTTAGAATAAATTGCCAAGGTTTATGTTCTTCCGCAAACCTGACCCTTGTAGTCCTTACCAGTGTTGCCCAAGTAGGTCCTTGCTTACAAGCCTCTTGGAAAGTCCCTTTGACCTAAATGTTTTCCTCTCTGTTTGTATTTATCCTCCATACTTCTTGCAGCCTAAGCACGCTAGTGACATGCAAACCAATTGCCTTCATGTCTTCTTTTTTTTTTTCTTAGAGCAGTATACATCCCTTCAAAACAAATACTTTACTCTTAAATTCTACTTCTCTATTTGTGTAGTCACATCCTAATTTGAGTTTTATCAGAGGAAAGTACTCAATGGAAAAGATGGAAATTCAATGTTTCCATTTAAAGAAGATAAAACATATATTCTATAAATATGACTTTCAAAACATAGTTATCTGTCTACCTATGTTCAGGAACTGGTATTAGTATGCAACAGCCTGAGGTGGATAGAAAACATGAAAGGAAAATAAAACAGGTGAATAATGGCAGCTTTGAGGAAAGCATTAACACTAAGGGTAGTTTCACCAACTGCAATGGAGCTGGCACAGATTGAAAAATTGCTCTTGGAGCTGGACTAGAGATAAAGATCTATGAAGTATGTGTGTAATGCAGTGGGTAGACAAAGAGTTTTACACTTTTAAATATTATTTTTTTCTCTTTTGTCTGAATGAGCTTTTGTAAATTTCCAGAGACGAAGTGGCGGCAGTTCAATATTGCTTTTGATCTCACGCAATTAACCCTCTTACTAAACATCCAAGTTTTCCTTCCATCAACTCCACAATAGACTGTTGATTTAGGAAGATTACCAGTTATCAGTGAAGACTCACACTGTGATTATACAACATCAGTAAATGCATTTTCTTGTAAGAATTCACGTGATGGGTTGTATTATATTGGAACAATAAAGGATGAAGACAGAATGTTAGATCAAAACTCTTTTTCTTTGCAAAGATCATATTTTTCACCACTGCTGAACTGTACATGATACTGATAAGAAACAAGAAATTGTACTGACATCTGATTATAGTTGTTTAAACAAAAGCCCTCTGCTTTCTGAGCCCACCGCAAATCTGTTGAAAAGCACCCTGGAGAAACACTGGAACGCTTGGAATGCTTGTGCAAAATAATACTGGCTTAGGCATGGCATTACTCAGACCACTGTAAAATATGCACTGCTGCTTCAGATAGTCCTTCCCAGATTTCTGGGATCCAGACCTGGACGATTCCAAAAAACAAGTGATGGCTGACAAGTCTGGCAGTGCCAGGGAGATGCAGAACTTTGGGAAAGATTGTTGCCAACGGCCTAAATGAAAAAAAAAAATTGTTCTATACTCACTAAAATCATGTCAACAGTCTTATTCTGCCCTTCACCTACACACAGTCTACTCTCTTGAAGATTTTCCTCAAAAGTGAAAAAGATGCAAGCTTGAATTCTCTCTTGGCTCTGAGTAAAGAACTCAATAAAAGATAGACAAAAAAAGAACTTGTGCATGCAAGGTGATCGAGATAAGGCGATGTCACTTGGATAATTAGAGTGTTTTCTTATCTTACCCCCAGGATGCTTCTCCATCAGACTCAGACAGGACTGATTTGCTGCCCAGTCACCTACTGTGAGAAATTAAGGTTTGATTCAGGATGAACCAAAAAATAAATACATTTAATATCAGGCTTTTGAAACATAAAAAGAGAGCTTTTTTAATGGAGAATCTATTATTCTCATTGTGTGCTAAACATGGGCTTCAGTCCTAGACTTTGCCCCACAGAGCATAACTGGGCATCATCACTGCATCCATATTCAAGAATCAAGAATTCATCCTATCGATGAAGTTCATGTAGTCTCTGAGCCTGCATAGCTCACACTGCTATAAAAACTGGCAAGTTTTCCACTGCTGTTTTAAAGTTGCATGAATTCCATTGATTCTAGTCCTGAAATATTCTGAAATTTGACAATTCAACTTGCTATGATCTGTCTGAGACTTTCTTGGGCAAGGATACAACCATTGCTGGGGCATGATTGAGTATAGATGTGCAGAGATGTAAAGACACAGGAAAGTACTCACTTTGCCCACATTCCTAAAGTAGGTAAGACCACAAAAATGAAGCAGTTCACTCATGTATTCCCCATGATAAATAGTGGGAGTATGACAATGGTTTGTTTTCAAGCAACATATAATGTGGTTGGCTACTTCTGCAAAATTAAGCAGAGCACAGAATCGGGAGGGATGTTCAATAGATTTAAAAGGTAGATCTGATATGAGTCCTGGGCTTTAAACCCTTAAAATAGGTAAGTTCTAATGTCAAAAGGTTAATGAATTAGGTGTTTTCCAACAAACCTGGTTTTATTACAACAACACAGTTGTGTAGACAGTTCATGTGCAAGATCTGTGTGCCCAAGATGGTCTAATTCCAGGGACTAATACTTTTACTAGTTCTTTTTTAGCTTTTTTTTATTATTATTTTATTAATACATTGCATTCAGGGCAGTAAATTAGCAAGCCTTTCTTTGACACAGGGAACATCAAAAATTAACTTGTTTTAAAACAGTTGTTTGCAAAATTGCACATGGAGCTCACTCAATTTCCAATTCTAGAAAATAATACCTTTGGAAAATCCTTAAGAGTCATAAGTGCATATGAGTTTCTGATGCAGTACTGTGGTAAAAAGTTAACGAGAATCTCTTGGGTAAAAGGTATCATATAAAACTGGAGCAGTCTAATCAGACTACCACTGCCTATTCAGGTGCCAATAGTTAGATACGAATGTGGACAAACTGGAAAAGATGCAGAAAAGAACTTCAGAAATTATCTGAAATTTCAAGAAAATGCTTCATGCAAGAAAGCTTAATGTGTTTAGTTTATGAAAACCATAATTGACGGTCAATTATACATTGACTCCAGTACTCAGTTATTTCCAGAAAAAAATACCAAGACTGCCTAATGAAGATGGGAAAAAAAGGGCACTAGATGCTGAAGACAGACAAATATAACACGTTGAACAAACTACCTTCGAAAAAGAATGCTCAGTACCACATTCATCTTTAGCTTCATCCATTAGTTTGAAAAGTGAATGCCTTCTCCAAAGGCATACTTTAGCCAGATTAGACTCAGCAAAAAGGGAAAAAGTTTGAAATCTAATTCATAGAATTATACAACCATTATGGTTGGAAAAGATCTTCAAGATCATCAAGTCCAACTATAAACCCATCACCACCATACCTGCTAAACCGTGACCCTAAGTGCCTCATCTACACGCATCCTGAGCACTACCAGGGACAGTGACTCCATCACTTCCCTGTGCAGCCTGTTCCAATGCTTCACCACTCTCCGCGTAGAATTTTTTCCTAATATCTACCCTGAACTTACCCTGGTGAATCTTGAGGCCATTTCCTCTTGTCCTATTGGTAGGTATTCTGGAGAAGAGATCAGTCCCTGCCTCACTACAACCTGCTTTCAGGTAGTTGTAGAGGGCGATACCTCAGACAGTTCCCCTGAACCTCTTCCAGACTAAATAACTCCAGACTAAATAATCCAGGAGCCGGGGAGACCCCGGCTCCTGGATTTTCATAACATCTGTATTCCAGTCCCTTGACCTTCATTGTCCTTCTTTAGACACTTCCAGAACCTCAATGTCCTTCTTGTAGTGAGGGACCCAAAACTGAACACAGTATTCAAGGTGTTGCCTCATGAGTGCCGAGTACAGGGGAGCCATCACTTCCCTGGTCCTGATGGCTGCTGTTCCTGCTCCCTACTGTTCCTTATACAAGCCAGAATACCATTTGCCTTCTTGGCTGCCTGGGCACGCTGCTGGCTCGTGTTCAGCCATCTGTCAACCAACATCCACGATTGTTTTCTGCCACACAGCTCTGCAGCCACTCTGCCTCAAACCTGTAGTGCTGCATGGGGTTGTTGTGACTGAAATGCAGGACCTGGCACTTGGCCTTGTTGAACCTCATATGGTTGGCCTCAGCCCATCGGTCCAGCCTGCCCAGATCCCTATGCAGACCCTTCCTACCCCCAAGCGGATAGACTCTTCCTCCCAGCTTGTTGTCAACTGCATATTTGCTGAGGGTGTACTCAATCCCCTCGTCCAGATCATTGATAAAGATATTAAAGAGGACTGACCCCAACACTGGCTCTTAGGGAACACCGCTCATGACTGGGGATCAGCTGGATTTAACTCTATTCACCACCACTCTCTGGGCCCTGCCATCCAACTCTTCTCCCAGCGAAGGGTATGCCTGTCTAAGCCACGAGCTGGAGGCTTCTCCAGGAGAAGGCAGCAGGAGACTGCGTCAAAGGCCTTACGGAAGTCTCAGCAGATGACGTCCACACCCTTTCCCTCATCCACGAGGTGGGTCACCTGGTCATAGAAGGAGACCAGGTTGGTCAGGTAGGAACTGCCTTTCATGAGCCCATGTTGGCTGGGCCTGACCCCTTGGTTGTCACGCACATGATCACCCTCAAGATGATCTGCTCCATAACTTTCCCTGCTCCTGGGGTCAGGCTGATAGACCTGTAGTTCCCCGGATTCTCCATCCGCCCCATCTCGTAGATGAACGTCACATTGGCAAAACTCCAGTTGTCTGGGACCTCCCCTGTTAACCAGGACTGTTGATAGATAATGGAGAGCAGCTTGGTGAGCACCTCTGCCAGCTCCCTCAGAACCCTTGGGTGGGTCCCATTTGGCCCCATAGACTTGTGGGTGTCCACAGGCATAGCAGGTCACTGACTCTTTCCTCATGGTTATGGAGTGTTTATTCTGCTCTCCATAGGTGTTTTTTCAGCTGGGGGTGGGGCAAGTCCCTTTAGGATAGGCCAAGTACCTTGGGGATCATCAGTTAGTGAGGTACAGAAAGATTAGATAATTTTGAGGATTCCTTCTTTTCTTAAGATGCTGGAATATCAAAGGCCAAAAAGCCCATATTAAAAGGCAGTTAATAAATGTTGAGCAAGATGTGGCATTAGCAATCTTGCTGTTGCTTAGTCTTTACCCTGCTGTGAACAAAGTGGTGAGTAGGACCAAGACCAAGTAGGTGACCAAGATGCCGCAGAGCTTCCTGGCTACTGCATTAATGTGCTGGGTTTTATAAGACAGGTGAAGTTGGGCTTGGCCCACAGGCTGCTGTGATCATGCTATACTGGCTCGTGATGATTTTGGACGGCACTAATGTGGTTAGCAGTTCCCTGTCAGGTGTCTGAGTCATGGCTGATGAGCTGCCTGGATGTGCCTTTCATTAGCAGCAAGGGTGGAGTTAACAAAAGAGTCATAGCCGTTGGGCATAAGACATAAATTGGGTGGCAAACTGGGAACTCACTCGCAAAGAAAGAGCAGCGCCACGCTTCTAACTGCTCACATATGCTCAGGGGCTCATCCATGTGGAGGTACCTGACACAGATGTACCTAGTCCCCACTCCACTGCTCTTGGCAAACTTGAGGGAGTTGGCTCCCTGGAATAAGACATTCAGAAAGACCATCCAAGCAATACTGGCTACCTTAAATTTTATAAACTTGGGCACTGGGCAGTATCAGCTGCCCACAATATGGCTTGATCTAATGCATTACTACCTGAAAACTGAAGAGGTGGAGGATCTCTTGAACATGGCAATAAGGCTTTCCTTTGATGGGAAGATTGAAGGTTCACCTGAAAGCTTATTCAGATGTGCTGTGTGAAACACTAGGTTTTGACTTTCAAGCAGGGTAAGAAGGGAAATCATCCCTGACGTATGGGCTCACATGAGCAGAAGTTTCTCAGGTGACTTCACATTTATGTTCATCATTTCAGATAGGTAAGGAAAAAGGAGTATATATCTGTGTAGAATACATATGTTTCTATTACCTTTAAGGAAAGAATGATTAGTAGTACTGCAGAAATCATTAGAACAGCACACTGGCTGGTACCCAGTAAGTGTATTTAACTCAGAGATTTGGTCCTTGTCACGCTAAGGTGGGAAGTGAATGGGGTGAAGGCACCCTGTTGAAGGAGGTGTACAGCAGGGCAGCAAAGCTTTTGTTCCTTTCCTAATTTCATATAAAGTGAAAGTCTCCGAGAAGACTCATAACGCTTCAGGGCATTATAGAGTAGATGGGTTTTCAACATTCCTCATGAGATAGGCTACAGAGGAAGTGTGGAGAAAGACAGTATTTTGCAATCTGATTATATGTTGTAATTGTAAAGAGTTGTAGCACCAGGTGGAATATTATGAAATCACAAGCAATTTTTCTGATATGCAAAGCATAGTAATAGGAAAATCACTCAGAGTAACTCCTTTTAATTATTATTTATTATAATAATATCATATTGTGTTATATCAAAACATCTCAAACAGCTTTAATCAGTTGTCAGATTTACTGCAGGTAGGACTTTGCTCCAGAATTTACATTGCTATTTCAGAAGTATTCTTCACATTATGGTTTTGGGTTTTTTGTCTGTTCTATGTCCATACTCAATAATTTTAAGCATCACGTGGGAAGGAATGTTTGTTTATATGTATTGTTAATTTCAGACTCTTAAAGCTACTAATATAATCCAATCTAGTGAACTATGTACAGAGAGGATTACTGATTAGTCAGGTTGGCCCTAATTTTGGCTATTCGTGAGCAGTCATTTGAATAATGGATTTCCAGGCAGGGGCCAGGGCTGGGTGCTCCCTGTGTGGGGAGTGCCCTGGTGCTGGGGGGCCTGTGTATGAAACACCCTGGTCCTAGCAGAAACATGTATGTTGCCCCGTGGGTCCCAGGTCAGGTCTGAGGTCCTCAGGGAGCAGGAGGGCCTTGTGAAGTGTTTAGGTTGCCCCAGGAGTCTTCAAGAGCTGGCAGAGGGGTTCAGGCTGCCACTGAGGAAATTGGGACCCACATCCAGGCTAGGAGCCTGGGGCTAGGTTGGGGGGCAGCACTATTAGGGTATCCCTATAGCGTCAAAGCAATTCTTCCAGCAATGGGTATATGCAGCAGCTCTTTCTGTACTCGCCATATAGCAATATAACAACTGTGCTATGATTAATAGAATGATTATACTAAAGCATAAGACTAATACTACAATCATGTTATTGTATCTTGACCATAGAGCACAAAAAAAAAGAATGAAATGTGGCGGCCCAGCAATTCCCTGTAACAAGGAAGAAGCAAACATCTCTAACCACAACAAACTGTTTCATCTCATCATAGCCTGATGTTCCAGTGCCCTTCTCCTATAGCAACCTGTGAAATTGTCTATGCCATCAGTTTCCCCATTCCTTCAAATTCCTCCCTGGCTGTGCCTCATCACTGATACCCCTCTCGCCTTTGCCTGCAGCCCTGTTTGCCCAGCGTTTCTGGAGTGCATGCTCCTGGAATGGATGGTGGGATTAGGCACTTAGCTGAAAGGCACCCTCCCTACTTTTGGCACCGGCTCATATGCCATATGCCACTGGCAGTTCCCAGGAACCAACTTTGCACTGTGCTGTTGCGCTGGTTTTGCTATTGGCCCAGTCATATTTTCATACAGCTTATACCTTGCCCTGCATTACGTGCTGATGCCTCCAGACTTTAGGACACCTTCAACATTTCCACAATGCTTCTACTTGTTACTTATTCTTTCTCTGTAAGTTGTAATTTTACTGCTTGTCTAGCTTCTCCGCGGTTGTGTAGGCCTCTCATAACTCCCTTCACAGTTGTCAGGAGCAATTTGTGTTGGCCATGCACTCTCCAAAGCAGTATTTTCACCATTCCTAGTTGCTTATATGCAAGCCCTCCCTATGTTTCCTTAACTGTCTGCTTTGTAGAGCTCTCCTCCTGCTTCTTCAGATGATATGTGGATTCTGTTGCACTTAGTTCTTTTTAATTTTACTGTAGTCTTCCCCACAACTAGTTCGATTTGCTACAGTGTACATGCCTCTGTGAGAGAACTGTGTATGTTTAGCAATCAGATGTCTATCAGGCAACATACAAGACTTGGGACATCTTTACTCATCCCAGTTGCTACAGTTTATGTAGGTCAAAGTAAACATCGTAAACTGGAGGCTACAGCATACCAGTGTAAGCATCCCTGCCCTGCTGCAAAGGTGTCAACTGTATTTAAAGACTGGCATGGGACTGATTTCAAAAAGGATACCAGTAGTAATGGCAATATCGCATGTTACTTGTGTAGTTTTCAACTGAAGAGTCAGTGATAGTCCCAGGACCAACCTTTTGTGGAGTTTTGGAGCAATAGTTCAATGAAGGCCTGTAGCAATGCTTTCCCTTTTCCAACTTTATATTTAAATACTCATTAAGCTATCAGCTGTTCTCCAAGTTTTGTCTGTTCAGTAACTAAAAAAAGAAGCTTTGATATAATGAAAAACACCATTACCAGGCTAACTTTCAACTTTGCCTTATACTTCTTAAATGATGATTAACTTATTTCCTGACAGTTTATAGAAGAAATGAGGGCTGTAAACAAGACTGTGTACTTCTTTCTTATCACTTAAGTATCTGTTTAATTTATTCATCATTCACACACTGATTGCCTAGAAACAATGCAGGGTAAAGTGTTTCTAACCATGAAAGTCATGCAGTAAACCAGAATGAGGATCAAGGCCAAGAAATCACTGAGTAAGTCCTACTTAAGCCCTAAAAACACAATCCACAGTTCAAGTGGTGCCTAGTCCTTGTACAGGCACAGTCCATTAAAATAAGTGACTTCTTCCAGTGTCCCAAGAGCATGATAAACAAGAGTGAATGTGTACTGGAGGAGGCTTTTGTATATCATCATTTAACACTGAAAATGGAAAATGGTTCATTCTTAGGAGTTTACATTGCAGTTCGTCTAGAAACAGAGATATAAAGTCCCTTCCTAACATGATACTTGTTTAAAAGAACAAGGACCTACTGGGGAGGTACCTCTGCCTTTGGGGCACATTGCTAAGAAGCAACCAGGCATCCCTGGACTTGGGTAGTTCATTGCAGGCCAAATTGCTAGGGCACACTGAAAGGGGCAGAGCAGACAGGGATGGGTCAGTGGTCGCATCCAGCCACCTTTGATTCCTCAGCCTAAGCAAACAAGTTCTTGGATCATTCTGGATCACTGTGGAGAACACTCAGGGCAAGACCAGAACAGGGCCTGACTTCTTTAGTGCTAGATGCCAAACATGCCTCTGAGCTTCTCCATGCACTCAACCAACAAGATTCTCACGGAGCTGTTTTGAAAAAAAATACCTGATGACACGTCTTTTCAGTCTCCTGCATGAACTAGAACAGCCCTGAACCAAAAATACAAAAATGCGACATTTCATAGAGCAGAGGTTGAACAAAAAGTAATATTAGCTTCTAGTAATGTACTTCAAAGATGGGCCTATATCTATATTTTCTATATAATTTTAAAGTTAGTGAAACAGGTGAAGGATTAATTCTTGTCATAGGACAAATATATTTGACTAAATGTGACTGCATTATTTGACAGCAAAGTCAAATGCTCAGGGATGAACCTCAACCTGGTTCAAGTAATAAGAATAAAGTATATAAAATAATAATATTAATAATAACAATAAAAGTACTAATGTCAGCTGATTGTCCAACAGGACAGTCTTTGTAAAACTCTCCTTGGTCGTATCATTGGTGTCCTTGGTTACTTCTCTTTGATCTCTGGGAGGTCTAGAAGGACGTTCAGATGCTAATGTGATCATGGTGGTGATCACAGCTGTCACATGCAGAAGCAATACTAAAAGAATCCAAAGGGAAAAACTGGACTACTCTGTCAAAAGTTGGCATGTGTATTCAATACTCAGAGTGATCTCATGCCACCAGATGGCATAAGATAAGACCAAAGAATGTTATCTTCTTCTGAGAAGAGGCCAAAAGGACCAGAGCATGAGGATGGTCACAAGAAAAGGTGGACTTCAGCACCTCAAGAGACTTAAGGCCACAGATGCTCACAAAGACAGAGCTGTAGACAGAGCTGTAGACAGAGCTCTGTAGACAGAGCTCACACCAGCAGTGACAGAGTTTCCTCAAGAACAGGAAAGGGAACAGCTGTTTCAACACGGTGTTGTGTCTGGGCTATCCAGCTCCACTAAGAGTCAGTGTCTACTACTTCAGGGATGGCATGTCATTAAATCAGTGACAGCCTTTCAGGGCCCGAGCTGCCCTGCAGCATAAGGGCACAAGAGCTCAGGCAGTGGTGAGTTGGAAATGTCTTCACGACGTTTGTTGCACAGAGCAGACATACCATAGGAAGCATTTTCTATGCTGACTTTTGACCAGAGAAGAAATCCCGATAGGAGCTACATGACGAAGTCCGTTTTGCTCCCCACTGCAGCTGCCTCACTTCTTCGGGACCTCTTGTTTCTGTTGCGCTACATTTGGAGTCCTATGGACCGGCCCTGACGCAAAGATGTCCCTGTTTTCGAAGCGAGCTGCATGCCTGACGGTTAGCTCCAGCTAAATTAATTTCATAGACTCTTAAACACACATTTTGAAGTGTTGTGTGATCCTCCTAAAATGTTACGGTAATCTGTTAAATGGTGCTGTACAGTTTGGACTCTGAACCTTTTTTGCTAGATTGCGATGTTTGTAAGTTTCCAATTAACTAAAAATTAAGCATTAACAGGAGTATCTTAATTGAAAAAATATGAAAAAATATAATTAATTTTTAAAATTGGAAATTAGTGAGTGAGTAGTAGTAATTAACTCCTGGGAATTGTACCATGTCTTTCTTTCTAAACATTTGTAATGCCCGGGGCCTTTCTTAAATCACTCGAGCATTACAATTTCTTTCAGCCACATTAACTTTCTGTAACAAGTGTTACTGAACTTGTTCAAGTCTAATTTGCTTATGTTACGCCTTTTTACTTACCCACATGACTAAAGTACTCTTCTCTCCCCGCAGTGACATTACCAAGTGCTTGGGTTAGTGAAACATGCTAGGAATACAGATTATAGCTTTTATTTTTTGTGTTTGTGGAGTAGGAGCTGTTATTGCCGCTACTGCATCAAATGAATGGAAAGTCACTAGCCGAGCATCATCGGTTATCACCGCAACCTGGGTCTTCCAGGGCCTCTGGATGAACTGTGCAGGCAACGCGCTGGGCGCTTTTCACTGCAGACCTCACCTTACTCTCTTCAAAGTAGAAGGTAAGTGGGTGTAACTTAACTGAGACATCTGGGGAGCTCTGGGTATTGCGAGGCATGAGCCTGAGGCGTAGATTGTTTTAGCCTGTGCAGGAGATTATGATTAAAGCATTGTCATGAACATAATTAAAGGATAGTGTAGGCTGGATATCAGAAACAACTTCCCGAGCATGAGATATATTCCAAGGAAAGAGAGTAATCTCTGCTCTGTGGTTAGCAGTGTAAGGGTACTGGCCAAAGTTCCAGTAAATACTCTTATCAGCAGCAAGCCCTTTTTAGCAGAGAGATGGACTAACTGTCTAAGAGGTGTCTTCCAGCTCAAATTTCCTTCTGAAAATAAGCAGATTTCTGGCTGGATGGGGAGAGGAGAAAGGACAGCAACATCTGGGTCAATCATCGGGTCTCTTTAGTACGTATGGAAATTAGATAGCAAAGTGCTATGTCGGTGAATACTTCAAAAATGCTTACATGTTGGAAACTAGTGCTCGTGTATATTTTTGCTGTACTAGAGGCTAATATTTTATCTTTAAAATGTTAAGGTATGTTTTTTTGGAATATCTGCTTTTATGGAAAGAATTGTATCCAGAAGCTATCTATCAAAGCGTTGAAACAAATGGAAATGGCTTACCTTAAATCAGAAAAGAATTTTTTCAGAGCTGGTGGCTAACTACAGGTCTGCTACGGAAAGTGTATTCTGTTTTGCACCTAAAGGGGTAAATGCAGGGGTTTGTTTTCTGTTAGCTGCTGAGCCTGGAGCCGGCAGACGAGGTTGTTCTCAGTGAGCTTGTGCCTATCGGTGCGGCTGGGCTGCCGGGAGCATTTGCTTCCCATGAGGGCAGGGGCAGAGGGGCTGCTCTCCCCTGCACGTGGGCAGCATGAAAGCACGAGGGAGTCAGGCCACTGTAGGAAACAGCAGGTGAAGATATCGGTATTTCAGGGAATGAAAAAGCGAGCCCAGGCTAGAACCTACTTTACAAAACTTTTGTGAGACCAACAAGAAGCGCGAAGGTAAAATGCCAGCAGCCAGAGCCTGAAGCAGGTCTGCGATGTGTGTGAAGCCTAAACACACTGCAGAACCTATCTATCTGCTCCTCCATCAGGGTGTTTATCCACTTTGACAGATAAAAAAGCAAGCTGTTTGCCTAAATGATATTTTGATGACTCATGATCGTACTGTCACTGTGCGGCTTGATTTTGAGCACAGTCACAAGAACCTTACTGAATGTCCTCAGTATGGACAGAGGATTTTGAGACAAAATTTACAGAATTATGTCCTTATGCATTTGATTGTGCTCTCCTCCAAGCCTTTGCAAATCGCATGCGAGAGATCTGAATGCATAGGAATATTTTTACTTTCTTAAAGAATGCTGTTCATCAAAAAATAAAGAGGCATAGAAATGCAAGCATACTCTTTAAAAGCTAATATCATCCCTTTGTAAATAACTATTTATGCATTATTTTTCCTGAGATTTAAAGAAAAAACTAACTCCCCTTCTCAGGCTTAACAATCAAATTTGTTCAAAGCAATGTAAGGTACTTCAGTAACTACAAACTTATATTTTTTATTAGTATTATTTCTACAAAAACTTTCAGAATAATCAGCTGTGATCAATTTGCTGCTTATATTCTATTTTGTTACTACTTTTTACTGTTTACTGACAGACTAAATGAACAAAATACATATGTTAAGAGTATGCATATATTGTTTAAATAATATACTTAAGCATCCCAGTAAGATTTTATTTTGTATGTTTAGAGTAACTTAGAAAAAAATCACAACAAATTAAAGGAATGTGCCCTTGTTAAAATGAGATGGTAGCAAGCTGGAAGCTGCTGACATTTAGAAAATCTAATTTTAACCTGTCATTGCGGGCACCAGCAAAGGGTAGTGTTACATGTAGCATAAATTCGATAAGAGGAGTGAGGTGTTTGATTTGGAAAACCTGCTAAATATAGATTCCCAGTAATCTGAAGGAAACAGTGGTTCAGCAAGGAATGTGCTTTGCCCTCTGTCCTATACTGTAAAACAGTAAAGTACTCATATTAAATATGTAATAAACTCAAATCTGTGCCTTCAGAGCTTAAGTTTGTTATCATCATTACATACTGACTGCAGACTGGGATGGCAGAATAACTTTTCCCACTGCACAAGCATGATTTTACGGAATCTCTCTTCAGTTTGTTCCTCATCCAAAGATAACTCTGTTACACTGGCTCCTCACTGCATTCCTGCCTACCTATCCTCAGCTTTCCCCACAACAAGCATTAGCAGCCAACAGTACGAGTCACTTCCACTCCAGAGCAGATTGGTTTGGTCCTTTATGTTTGTACTGCACTGGTGGCAGCTTTCGAGGGGGAAACTCTTACATCATCAAGTTTAAAGATGCTTTCCCCTATTTAAACCACATTAAGCAAAGCACAGACCCTGAAGGTCTGTCTTTGAGCAGGACCCCAGCGTGGGTGCGTGTTTGTGCATACCAGGTCTCACTGTCAGCTGGAGGACTGGTTGTGCTGGCAGCAGGACAGCCAAGGCCATAGGAGCTCAGCCTGCACCACCCAGCCTGCCTGCAGGTCTTCAGGAGTCAGTGCTTCGCGAGCTCTACGTTAGCCCAGCCGCACTATTAACCATAGGGAGCCACGCTGCACTGTGTCCCTATATACATGTGCATTCACATGCACGTGTGGAGCAGTAGTGGAATTGGCCCCAGTGACTGAAACACTCAAGTGAAAGGTACTGGTGCAGTGCAGAACTGTGGCAGAGTTAGTAGTAAGGGTGGTCATAGTTACAATCATCTAAGGCAATGTTTGTGGGACAAGGCAGGATGTTTTATTAAATAACTGATTTCGGGAGGAACAGACAACAAAGTCGTTTATCAGGTCTGAGGCAAATACACCGCAAACATCAGGCTAAATATTATCTGGGAACACTTTCTCTTCAGTTACTTATGTTAATCAGTACACCACATATACTCATGAAAAGCACACATGGGCATAAACTCACACAATCAGTAAATGACAGAAATCAAAATTAACAGAGAGTTTTAACAAAACCACCACCACATCACTGGCCTCTCAGGCCTTACCAGTAAGAAAGACTCACAAAGTACTTTCCAAGGGTGAGCGTAGGGACTAAAACCCTTGGCCTCAATGGAGTCAGGGCTGTCTTGAACTCCAGACAGTGACTGTGTATGGCACCCACTCCAGGAGTGGGAAGTAGCACCTCTTCCTAACTCCTCAGTGCTCCCCAGGCACTACTTACCTCTCTTCTCCTTCCCCCTGCACTTATGACCCTAAATTCTGACAATCCCAGAATTCTTGATTTGGATTTGATAAGAATTAGCTTTAGTTGTCTTAGAGAGCCACAGATTACATATGTTACTTGTTCAAGTATTCTCCTTGTCGTGGTGCTGCTTTGCTCATATACGATGCAGAACACTATATCTAGCAACCTGAATTTCTTTCATCCCTTTCTTATGACACTTTCTTAGCCCATCAGGGCAGCATCTAGCCCTAGGCCTGAATAAATCATGGGCTCAAAGTTCAGCACATATAGCGCATGGTGCTCTGTTTTGTTGCTCCTACGATCTCCACTTTTCCATGGTGTGCATTTAGGGAACTACACCACAAACTAGAAATGCTCCGCCTTGAGCCTCAGATCCTCTGCTGACCTGGTAGTTTTGTCACCGTCTTTCTTAGTGGAGCCAAGTGGTGTGATCATTGCTCTGCTGATGGTAACTGCTGCAGAAAGGATGGCGCATGTTCATTCAAGTCTTGTAGGCTGGTGGACACAGACCTGCTATTTCACAAAGTGGTTGTCATGATACAGCTAAGGAGTGAAAGAGAACTGAAATAAGGCTGTTCCCACTGCAGCTCCAGCACCAAGAGCAGCTTTGCTGAAACAATGTTTGTGTTCAGCTGGAAAGAGCAAGTGCTACAAAGCTTCCGAGGGATGCCGCAGCTTTCCCAGGAGCCTGCGTGAGAGTGGGAAGAGTCTAACTTGAGCATTGCACAAGAACCAGCAAGGCAGCCCAATGGCCAACGCTCACCCAACGCAGCTGTGTCAGACACACCGAGGAGGGGGCTTGGTGCTAAACCTCAGCTGCTGCTTTGCGTTCATGCCATGGGTGGGGGGATTGCCTGGGCTTTTCCTTCCTCTCTCCATGGCTCCCCTTCGCTGAGGGGGAGCACCCAGCACCCCCTGCCCGCTGCCCCCGGCCCATTGCTGCCTCTCTCCAAGGTGCTGCAGGATCGACCCCGGAGCGCAGCTCTGCTCAGCCATAGGAGAGCAAGCCTGCAGGAGCCACTACTCGGGAGATTTTATTTGGACTTGGTGGCCAGCTACAGAGGACTCTACTGTGAGATGCTCCAAACAGAGGGATGCAGTCACTGGGGGCCTGGTTTGAGATGAGAGAAGAAGTGTGTCCTAGAGCTATTCTGGAGCAAGCAAATCATTCTAGGAAAAGTGCTAATGGATACGTGGTGTGGTTCATTTGTGTTCAAGGTTTTCTGCCTGGTGAGTACAACGTGCATTTGCTGATTGAGAAAACACAAGTTCAAAACAGTATTGACAAAGTTCCTTCAAAAAAAAAATAAAATAAAGAGGAAGAGAGAGAAGAAAAATATACCAGGACCAATAGTACAAATTTAGAAATGGTGACTAAGAGCTATTATGGCTTAATGCCAAAGTGCGCTCTAATTCTCAGTGGGGAGAAGGGCTGTTTGGGTTGCCTGCATGTGTGGGTTGCCTGCAAGTTCTGTGTGGTAGAGAAATAGGCTGTTTAATCTTGGCAACAAAAGGTTCTCCAATGTCACAGTTTGCCTTTTCATTGTAGCAAGACTCTTTCCAAGCTCACGCGCTCTATTTTAAGAGCAAGATCTGCTCTCTGCTCAAATAAGATATCCTGAAATGCATGCTTGGTCTCTAGAGAAAGCTGGTAATGTATTAGAGGTCATGAGATGTCATGTCAATATACAGCAGATGCCTTGTGGGATATATTATGCATTGTGTGTGGTTGCACATATGCACACACACGCACTGGAAGTGGAAGATGTGAATTGAACAGTTCAATCTAGGTAAGAATTAGTCTGAGGACAAAAAATATGTCTTACTCATCTGATTTTAAAGTAACTGAAAACTGTAGAGCAGAGCCATTCAAGAAGCAGAGAGACATATTTGACCTGGTAGCTCCTGGCAAAATAGGTATGAACTGAAGAAGGGGGCTAACCCCCCAGTGCCGAAACTGTTTGGCCCTAAGGAGCTCTACTGGGAGCTTTGCAGTAGATCCAAAGCAAAGCCCAGTTCTTCCCTGTAATAAGTTACAGAGTAACCCTCCAGAGCCCACAGGTCCCCTGAGAGGCAGGATGGCTCTCTGAAAACTCCGTTTTTGGATCTCTAGGTTAGAGGTTCTGAAGTGGTTGAGAGGGAATCCCACTGTTCCATCTTGTTTTCCTTTCTAGCTCTTTGTTTCCAAGATTTTAATCTATACATTCCGAAAAATAATGCATCTAAACCACATTGAATCACCCTTTACTGCGGCTTACTGTAAAGTCTGTCTGGCCCTGGCCGATTAGTTGGGGTAGAATAGTGCAGGCCAGAGTGGGAAGAGGTGTGCCTGCTAGGGAGGTCTACAGCCACAAAGATACTCAAAGAGAGTTCAAGAAATGGAGGGCTAGACTACACGGGACCATCTGCAATCCTAGAAGTGGGACATGCAAAGCCAGCTGCCAGTTTTGGAGGAGGAGCTGACCCAGAGGGTTGCAAAGAGCAGGCTCTGTGATTGCTCTAATGCTTTCTGGGAAAACATAAGGCATTACATAGCAGCCCTCCTTTTTAGCTCTCCTTTATACCCAGAAATTCGGCAGCATCCCTGCAATCCCTTTTTTTTTCATCTTTTTTTTGTGTGTGTGTGTGTGTGTGCTATAAGCCTTCTGCCTTCATGCCTTTGTACACGGGTAGAGGTTGAGATGATGAGCATCTTTTTCGCTTTGTCAGACCTTAGGTAATTCTGCTGATGCTTCTCCTGAGTTATCCCTACTCTCACAGATTTTGTTGGGAAGACAGTTGCCTGGACACAGTCCTCATTTGCAGAAAGTCACTCATGAAGCCTGGAAGGTGCAAAGTGCTGCTCTGTGCTAGGATGGTTCCCATGCAGCTGGTGCAGGGATGAGAAGGCAAAGCTTGTTATTGGGGCATTAATAACAAAGCTCTTTCATCTTCTAATACTCACACCAGGATAGATTGCTATCTGTGCTTTGCTTTTGGCTTTCTTTGATTACTCCTTCATAGCAGCAGAGAGTGTACTGCAAAATGAAAAGGACTGCAGTAGTTGGTATGCAGCCAATGTCTTCAAATACCTCTGTTCAAACAGGTTTGTGCCCAGGTCTGCTTTGTGAGGGCTCAGGTGGGCGCAGGGAGGTTTCCTGCAGCGTGAACATACCTCTTGTGATTAACAGTCATGCAACATCCAGAGCTTCATTCAGATTTACACAGTTATTTTTAAAAGTTCCCGCAGCAGAAGGGGAGAGGAAACCTGGCAAAGACAGACATGGTAGGTGAGTGGGAGACAGAAGGAGGCTGAAATTCAAACTATTATAGCTGATGTTTTTGAAATTCATGTGACTGAGATTTAAGATTTTAAATTTTCAGCTTTTTAGCACATATGACATTTTGAGGGAGCAGAGGAAAGGGTAGGAAGAAGGTTGAGCGGCAAACAACTTGCAAAGGGGCACAGCAGGGAATCAGCATAGGCAATGGCCACAAGATTAGAAAAGATAGAATATATATTATTAAATATATAATATATATGTATTTATCCACTCCCTCTACTCAGCTCTGGTGGGGTCGCACCTGGAGCATTGAGTGAAGTTCTGGGCTTCCCGGGACAAGAGGAATGTAGAGCTTCTAGAGAGGGTCCAGTGTAGAGCAACAAGAATGATTAAGGGACTGGAGCATCTATCGTGTGAGGAAAGACCAAGTGAGCTGGGCCTGTTTAGCCTGGAGAAGAGAAGAATGAGAAGAATGAGAGGGGATCTTATCACTATATATATGTACGTGAGGGGAGAATGCAGGGAGGATGGGGCCAAACTCTTCTCAGTGGTGACCAGTGACAGGACAAGGGCTAATGGGTACAAGTTGAAACACAAGAAATTCCTTCTCCATATGAGGAAGAACTTCTTTCCTGTGGGGGTGACAGAGCCCTGGAACAGGCTGCCCCGAGAGGCTGTGGAGTCTCCTTCTCTGGAGATCTTCCAAACCCGCCTGGATGCCACCCTGTGCCCCGTGCTCTGGGTGTTCCTACTGGAGCAGGGGGGTTGGACTAGATGATCTCTAGAGGTCCCTTCCAACCTCAACTGTGCTGTGATTGTGTGATTCTGTGATATTTATAAACCTGCATTGTGGACAGCACACAGAGCTGACTGGACAGGTAAAAGAGAGGTGCTGATAAGGTAGAGAGAACATGTATGATACAGAAAATAGGGGTGTTAAATCCTTCAATGTAGATGTTAGTCGACATCTCATGGTACTTAAAAGCAGCTTTCCAAAGTTAAGCAAGATGCTAGACGGGCACAGACATTTTAATGGAGCTGTACACATGTGTTTTTTATATGGATCCCATACATCAAGTCCTGCAATTTCTGGTTACTTGCCTCTGGAGTGGATGGTATTTTAGAGGCTGACTAAAGTATTATCCTAGGTGTTTCACTTATTCAAATTAGAGGAAATCCTTGCAGTAGGACTGAGATGTTGCTGCAGGCTTTAGATTCCCACCATCTTTTTCTGGGGTTTATTGTTTGACTCAGTCTTCATGAGGGGCCTCTATCTCTGCTCTAGGGAGGTCTGCAATCTGCTTAATCTTTTCTCTGCAACCTGAGTAGCTTCTGCATGGCTCCCTCTCCACTGACGTACTTTCTAACACAGGAGAGACAGACACATCAGCTTGGAAAAATGTGCCTATAATCCAGGTTTTGTTACCTGCAGAGGCACTTCCTTTTCCTACTGCACACCTTATATAGAGTCATAGAATCGTTATGGTTGGAAAAGACCTTGAAGATCATCAAGTCCAACTGTAAACCCATCACTACCATGCCTGCTAAACCGTGTCCCTAAGTGCCTCATCTGCATGTTTCTTGAATACCTCCAGGGACAGTGACTCCACCACTTCCCTGCACAGCCTGTTCCAATGCTTCACCACTCTTTCCATGTAGGAATTCTTCCTAATATCTACCCTGAACCTTCCCTGGTGCAACTTGAGGCCATTTCCTCTTGTCCTATTGGTAATTGTTCTGAAGAAGAGATTGACCCCTGTTTCATTACAACCTCCTTTCAGGTGGTTGGAGAGAGCAATAAGGTCTCCCCTTCTCCTCTCCTCTTCTCCAGATGAAACAGCCCCATCTCCCCTAGCTACTCCTCATAAGGTCTGTGCTCCAGTCCCTTCACCAGCTTCGTTGCCCTTCTTCAGACACACTCCAGCATCTCAATGTCCTTCTTGTAGTGAGGATTCAAAATTGTGCACAATATTCAAGGTGCAGCCTCACGAGTGCCGAGTACAGGGGAGCCATCACTTCCCTGATCCTGATGGCTACTGTTTCTACTTCCTACTGTTCCTTAGGAGCCAGAATGCCGTTGGCTTTCTTGGCCACCTGGGCCACCTACTTGTCCACCTGGGTACGCTGTTGGCTCATGTTCAGCCATCTGCCAGCCAACATCCCTGATCGTTTTCTGCCACGCAGCTCTGCAGCCGCTACTCTGCCCAAGCCCATGCTGCGTGGGGTTGTTGTGGCTGAAATGCAGGACCCAACACTTGGCCTTGTTCAACTTCATCCCTATGCAGAGCCTTCCTACCCACAAGCAAATCAACTCTTCCTCACAGCTTGTCATCTGCAAATTTGCTGAGAGTGCACTCGATCCCCTCATCCAGATCATCAATAAAGATATTAAAGAGGATGGGCCCCAACACTGACCCCTGGGGAGTACCACTTGTGACAGGGGTTACATAATGCAGCGATAGCAGCACAGCAGCTCACAGATCTATTGACAAATGCTTTTAGCAGTTGGGAGAGCAGCCAGGGAGGTGCATGAGGTAAAACAGAGGCCTAGAAGTCAGGCAGCTGAAGGGGGTCACAAACTGCCTCTGTGAAACTTGCACGGGTTTCTGTTGCCTGACAAGGGAAGGAGGCAGTTCTGGTGGCACCTCTCCATTTAAGTGAAGAAGCACCATATCCCTTCTGAAGCTATTCAAGTTTTATTAGTGGTTTTATTCTGTGAGATCTTCCTGGAAAGTATTGCTTCAGTTTTGCTTAAAAAAACCCCACATATGTTTAAACAAAATTCAAGCCAGAAAGCCGTTCAAACATTTATTTGACTCAGTGTTAATAATAAACTAGCACAGTCTTTCTGTAGGATGCTTTTTGTTGGACCAAAAGGCATGAAACTGGGGTCAAGGGAAACAGAACAAGAGATATCAGAGTCACTTAATGGCTCAGAGCAGACATCCACCGGTATCTGTTGCTAGTGTACGGACCCTCCAAAATGGCATTTAGTTAATAGGGATTGCTCAAATACAAGGATGGTGGCTACATGGGATGGACCCGTAGAACAAAGAGGTCTTACATGTATTTCATGCCACGAAGGACTGACAGTGGATGAGACAGTGTCCCGGAGTGGAGCAAAAGACAGAAAGCCAAAGTCTTGTTCTACTCCTGTAGTAACTTTGTGTGCTGGGACATACTATTCAAAAATCTAAAACTTCAGATTTAGGGCCTTAATTCAGCAAAGCAATATTGAAAGTTAGGCACACATAAATCTCCTGACAACATTTCATTCACCTCTCACTTTACATAACTTGTAATGGCAACTCAAACACGTGCTCTTTAAATTTTGAAAAGATATCTGAAACAGTTAAAAAAGCAGAGGTGTTAAAGACGTCTAAAAACCGTGTCCAATAGTCTACTGATATGATCATTTTACAGTTACGTTTCTTTTTACTCTGTTGACTTATCTAAGGAAAATGTAACTTAGTCTGGAAGTAATTAACCAACGGCTAGTAAAACATGTCTTCAGTATTAATCTGCTTGAAGATGGAATTTATGATTTCAAATTCCACATCTTGAGATTTATGTGATACCATTGAATAGCTTACCACAGGCCAAGGCTTCCACGTGGTAGATTTTAATACTGTGCACCATCAACTGGATATGTAATTAATCTTATTCTGTAAGACTGTTTAAGTTTAGATCTCCGGACTTCCCCTTTCAACTCCCCTTCCCCATGTTCCCAAAGGTTATTTACACAGATTCAGATAGTATTTTGAATGGGCACAATTACATAACCTGGCAGTCAAAATAAGAAGCAAAACTACATATTTCGAGTTTCTCACAAATTTGATTTTTATAATAATACATATTGTTTTTTTTTCCTCTGAGGTCCATTCTACCAACCTCTATGCTTGTTATTATTTTTATGTCCATGAGAGATCAGCTAAGATGTGAGACTCTTCTTCTGTAGATACCACTTAAACATAAGACATGTCTAAGGCTTATATTCTGTTACACAGTATTTTTTTTTCAGGGCAATGCATGCTGATTCATATTTCCAAAGGAAATGAGAACTCAGAAGTTCTAAATTTCCGTTGCAGATGGACATCTGCCAAAACATTCTATTATTTAGGGACTGCCTTTTCCTTCTCCACCAATGAATCTATAAACAATAACATAGAATGTCACATAAAAGCCTTTCTATTGATATTTCATCCTGTAAACAGCAAAAACAGAAACCAAACCACAGCCACCAAGAAACAGAGAAAGTGTCTAACTCTAACCATTTCTCAATGCACTGTTTAATTGGGATACTAGGTGAACAAGCCTCTCCAGATGTAGACAGCTCTCACTTGCAGACTCACCATGAGCCCAAGCAGCAGCCTGCCCAGGGCACAGTATTCTCTCTAGAAACCCAGTGCTTCACATTTTATCATTGGAAAAAAATAGCGTCTTAAAAATGTCATCCTTTGGTAAGTCATGAATTTGTGCCTCTATGTGCAGCAAAATGAGGTTCCCCTTCTAGCAGACCTGTTCTGCTTGCTTGTCACAGGGCAAAAGACTTTTTGACCGTCGTGCATGCATCCAGGTTCAGACCAAGGCACTCAGCAGAGATGTCCCTGCAATCCAAACGCTGAAACTTCTTCAGTTTTCCTGATGAACTGTTTATCATCTTACTGGCTACAAAATCTTCCTACCCAGAGACAGGATTTGTTGAAATCCCAAGAGAATGCTTCCTGACCAAAGAAAGCACCAATCGAGAAGTCACGCAGCTTCAGTCAGAGCTCTGGACCCAGACTTTAAAAATGAGAGCACTGGCCAGAGCGAGAGACAGCATCTTGGCAGAAAGCAGATAACTTGTTTTCGTTCCAGGCAGGAATTTGGGTTAATTCCTGCTGAGTCAGAAACACTCACTGCAGTCATAGGTGGTTCATGGCGGCCAGGGCTTCTCGCCCCACGTCCCAGCGGTTCAGAAAGTGCCCTGAGCTGGCATCGCTCTCCGCGCGGTGCTGGGAAGGTCACTGCTTGCAGAGCTCCCAACATCAGTATCTTCTCGGCGGCACGGCCATCCCGCCCGTCCCCTGCCAGCCCTGGAGACTGAGTCCTCTCTGCTTCTCTTCCTCGGATCTCTTCTCCCAGGTGCCTCCAGCTGACACTGCCACAGGGCTCCTTTCTGGTTCTTGCAGACCCCTGGGGCCTGGCAGCATGGGCTGCAGAGGGATTTCCCTGTAACCTCTGCCTGGTGAAGGGTAAATAGCAGCCCCCTCATTTAGTTATTTCAGATGAGTAGACCCTTCCAGGAGCCCTTGTTCCCAGAGCCAAATTGAGGTACCGGGTAGAATAGTCTGAAGCAGAGAAATCTACAGGGGCTTAATAATACAGGGGTTCTGTTTCACGAGCACTGCCTGTCTCAGCACCTTTCCAGGGGCAGGTTATGCCAGCACGTGAGCAAGGGGGGCAGCTGCAAAGGGAGAGCGAGTCCTCCCTCTGCCTCCCCTCGGCCTCCGGCACCCTCGGAGCAGGGTGCTGTCACAGCGAGACGCCTGCGTGCGTTACAGGAACAAGCACAAGCATTTCCAGCCAAGGTACTTCATACAGATCTGTTTGCCAAGTAGCTCTGCAACCTTCTTTGGTTACATTTAAGAGAAATGTTGTTGCTCAAAGGAGAAAACAAGTGGGGATGTTTTCCCTCCCTCACCCTTCCTGTCCACAGATCCAGGCATCTCTGGTTCTGTAGTTCTCTATAAACAGAAGAAGGAGCTTTTGTGGAGCCTGTTGATAAGAGACACTCCACCACCTCACATCCCACTGACTTTTATTATTATTTTCATGTTTGTAACAATATGCTAATGTTGGATCATTTCCTTAAGGCCACTTGCTATTTGTTCTGCAGTGCAAGGATTGCTCAGGTAGCTGCAGAGACTAATGGAAGGCCCAGGGCAGAGTCAGGCACAAAAGGGCCAGCTGGAAAGATGTGCACTTATTCAGCAAGATCTCAGTGTGCAAGCACCACTGCAGCCTGGCCCCAGCGGAAGCCCCAAGGGAGAGCGAGGAACAACTTGCTCTCCTCTTATGGTGTGCAAGGCGGCGAAGTGCTCGCAGCCCAGGGCAGTGACTACAGCACGGAGCAGCTGGGGCACCACCCTGGCAGGTACGAAGGCTTTGCCTTGCAGATCCGTACTCCAGGAAGATGGGCAATTCTGCCACCCCTTTCCATGGTGCCACTGCTTTCCAGGAAGGACGAGGACAGGAAGCCTCAGTTCTCTTGGCAAAGGCTATACATTCATGCAGGAGAAATTAGATCCTTTCAAGAACTTTTAGCATTTTGATCAAAAGCGTGAGTAGGAATTCTTGCTGAGGGAATCTGAGCATTTTAGCCAACTCTTCTTTGGAATTTCATCACCGAGGGCAGTTTCAGATGAAAGTCTGTGTCCAACAACAGAATCCCATTTTGTGCCCCCTGGATAATATAGATAGCATCACGGCAAGATGATTGCTGTTTATAATACTGAAGTGAAATGGTGCATGAAGAGGGAGAGAAACTGGGAAATAAAGAAATGTATTTATTTCAGGTGTGTTGGGCTTGTGAGTATCTCTTTAAAAGAAGAAGAACTGATGAGGAAAATGTCTGTTTTCAGATGAGACTCATTTCTGTTATGTGTGAGTCATATAAAGTGGTCTTTGGAGCCAGGGATCTTTTCACTGGCATAGCTTATTTTCTTCTCTAAGAAAAAGAAATATTACTCTGTTAAGGTCTGAATTTCACAGGGTTACATCTGCTTTCACTTAATTTCACCAACAGCAATATTTTCTAAATGGATCTATTATTTTTTTTCCCTTTCTCTCAAAATCTTTGTAGTCTTACTGTCTCCTTCATGCCCCTGACAGAGACAGGATCATAAACTAGCTTAATCTTATGTCTCACTTAGTACAACTGCCCACTACATCTGCTCATTTTGTGTAAAAAATTTATAATATATCCTCTCATTTATTTCAAAATATCTACGTTCTATCTGTTAAATAACTTTCTGAAAAATCAACGAAAAAATATTCCCATGGGATTCTGGTCAGCTAACTGTTCCATGTAGTTGGTACAGTACTGATTAATTCAAAATCCAGGATGCTCTCAGTTAGGGATCCAATAGTGCATCGTGCGTGGGATATGGACTGTAATTGCTGCAGAAGGACCCATGTTGCCAAAATAAAAAAAAAGCAAAACTTTATGTTTTATGCTTTATATTTTTTAGACACATATATAAATATGGGTCTTTATTCTGCTTGGCTGTAGTAAGGTCTCTGCTGCTGTGCTGTGTCCAGTTTAGGTATTGCACTTTAGGAAAGATGCAGAGCAATTGGGGAAAGTACAGAGAAGAGCGCCCAGAATTCCTAAGGATTTACAAAACATGATCGGTGAAGAAGGATGGGGAGAGTTACAACTGTTTAGTCTAAAGAAGAATAAACTGGAGAGAGACATGAAAATAACCTTCAAATATGTAAAAAGTGGGTGTAGATGGGAAGGAGTAATCAGTTTGCTATGCCAGAGGCAATACCACAGGAGACTTTAATTACCACAAAGTCTACAGTTTTAGCATTACAACCTGCAAGCTGCTGTCCTGCTTCATCTCTCTATGGGCAAACTTAGTCTAATTTTGCTGCTTTGTGGATTCCTGAATCAGTCCTACCTTATACCTTCTTGTCAGCTCTAGTCGCCAGCTGTGAAGTGTTCCCTAAAGTCCTTACTTCTTTTCTGTAACATCCTTCTGCAGGCTGCTTAAGTGAAAAACTGCAACTCAGAAAATATAGTTTATAGAGTATCCAAGGTCCGCTTGATAGCAACCCTTGCTCTGCGAAGGACTGTTAATATTATTAAACCCACGTGCACTTTCTTTATATACACTTCCTGCTTTGTGTTTGAATTAGGAGACAGCTTCTTGGATTATGTTTGTAGAGCACGTAGCTCTGTGTAATGGAATTGTTATCCTCGGTTTGGCTTCCTCGATTTGGCTTCCTACATCTTGCTACATATCTTCTTTACATTAAACAGCACTTGGACTGGGATCTGAACAGCAAACATGCAGCTGACAGACAGCTCATGAGTGAGTAAAGTGAGGCTGGAAGGAAGAGGCGATGCTCTGAAGAAGCTTAAGGTCCTTCTGTAACATCAGAGATTTGCCATGAGGCTGTAAGCATATGCATGGAACAACGATTTCACCAATTAATAATCTTTAATGATGTAGCTTTCATATTTCTCCCTTCTTCCTAACAGGAAATGTTGTAGTGCTTCACCAGACACATAGTATTAGCGCAAATGAGGAGCTGAAATTGCTGCACTGGATCTTACGCATAGGGCTGTGATTTATCCCAGGGTAAAATGCTGTGTATGGGGTAGGCACCCTCAGCTCTCCTTCTAGTCTACAGGCACTTCTAGGGCATGATCCATCTCATCCCAGGGTGACACCAACCAACCACAGGGCAGAGAAGCAATACAGAAGAGCCAAAATGGAGTGATTAGCTAAGGTACAGACATATGGGAATGCCACTAAACCTAATCTTACCCTTACTCAAATCTGATGCAATTTAAACCCATGACTCAGTCCAAACCAGAGTGCACCTGGAGAGCAATCTACTCCTGGAGAGCAATCTACACCCTTCTTCCCCAGTAATTTTCCCATATTCCACACTTCCTTTCCCCAAATCAGACTGTACCCAAAGGAAACAACACCTTCACCCAAAGCTTCTGCAAGTGTGGGGCACTGCAGCCCGTGGAAGCCTCCCCATGGACTGAGGAACCCCCTTCTCCACCCTGTGCCATTCAGTTTTCACTGAATACAGGACTCAAACTGTGTGTGATACGCAAAGTCCTGTAATAATCTCTTTCCCCAACTAGGATGCTGCAGGGGAATCCGTGTTCTTCTTTAACAATAGTAGGATGAAGGGAATGAGCCTGGAAAACAGAGCTCTGATAGGCACTCTGGCAGCCTGCATCTCGCTCACGCAAGACAGAATACCAGCTATTTCAAAAATTAAACTTGACATTTATCATTTTTGGCAGTGTATCTCTGGCTTAAGTCGAATAAATTAGTCATCAGATAAATTGGTTGTGTCGGCTATGAGAGGCATACCAAAATAAATAGATTTTTTTTAGTGAAATCCATTAAACAAAAGCATCAGCAAATCTTATTTTAAATTCCCCCGTGTAACTGATGCATAATTAAGCTTCTAACATGAATGCAACTGTACTTTTCCAGAGTATGTGACGATGAAGATCGTATCTTTGAAAGTAAATGGGGATCTCCACATGTGATTAAAAGTAATTTTGGAATTTCTGGTTCCAAGTGCCCAGTGGCAAAATCTGAGAAATTCAAAGTCTAATTTGTAAATTACTCCAGTTTTGATGCCAGGGAAATTCCACAGTATTTGATGGGGTTACACTAGACTCTGTCTGAACCAGGACCTCAGAACTTAGTCCTATTAAAAATGCACTGTGAAATATCTTTACAAGAAAATTTTAGGATGTGTTTACAGAAATTTTGAGGGCATAATACAAGAAATCAGGCTCACTTGATGAGCTTATCCCAAGTATGTTGCCTAAACAACTTGAAGTCTTTTTAAATTTTGTCCCAATAAAAAAAAAGTTACTTTTATAATTATTCCAGTTATCATTATCTTTATCTCACATTTATATTTTGTTTAAAAACTCTATTATCAGTCTCCCACTCTTGCTTTCTGTTACCCAATCCCACTCCTTGGGATGCCTGCCAAACTCTTTGGCAAAGGACCCAAGGTCTGGGTTATCAAAAAAAGACCCACCAGCTGCAACAGTGTGACCAAGCTGCATTCTGTGAGAGGAAAGAAGCATTTCTTTTAAATAGGATGAGGAAGTGAAAAATGATGAGAGGAAACTTTTCATATATATCATTTGCTTCTTAATAGCAGCTCCCAGGCCAAAATATTACATTTTGGATATGTAAAGTCACAGAAGGCAGTGACCAGGCAGTGACCAGGCCAATGGCCATGTGCTTAGGGATGCAGTTGACAGTGGTCTCAGCTGCCAGAGCTGCCAAAATCAGATAGCTGCAGGACTTGGGGGATCGAACATGGAGCGCCCCGGCCCAGGACCAGCCAGCACATCCCCTCCACATCACAGACAGTACGCTGAGTGCAACGGCAGAATGGCTCAAAAAGACCTCAGTTTAGCAAAAATCATGCCAGCCATCGCTTAGCTGCAGGCTTAGATATGCACATACTATGAAAGCAGAGAGGTGTTTCTGCCTTTTAGTCCATACTACCATTAGCATAGATGGTAGAATGGGTTTCAGAGAGTCAGGACTGAGAAACCTCCCAGAGAGGGTGATTTTCCCCTCCTTTACACTAATGAGTATTTGTTTCCTTGCGATACCTCTCAGTGAAAACCTTCCTCATTTACCAAGTCCTTCAGGAGGTCACATCTTAAAAATGATAGCTTTTTCCACATTTATTCAGCAATGCTGAATTCAGCGGGTGCACACAGAAAGGATAAGTTGTCTCCTTTGTGCATATACATCAAATTCCACTGAATAAAGACTACAGAACAAGGTTCATATACATTTATATCCTCAAAGCAGAGTAATTTGATAAGTTTCCGTATGGAAAAATAGAGGCCTTGATGAGATCAAATTAGCAATCATCTGGCCAAGAAGAGAACTAAAGTTTAACTTACATTACTGCCTTTTTACAGTAGCTTGTATATAGTTCAATTCCATATCTCTGCTTTAATCCCAGCAATAATATTCCTTGCTTTCTTTTGAAGGATTAGATTGAAGTCAATCTTGTAGTTTTATAGCGAGAGCGGTGCTGCTTTCATTATTACCAGAAATCATAAAGATTTTAGCATTGACAAGAAGCAGAGGACAAACAGTTCTCCACCGAGCACTTAGGGAGTTTGTGCGTTTGCCTGGACTTCACGAGATGTTTTCACTGCTCTGCTGATGGTCGGCTGTATTCGCATACTTTGGGGATTATATCTCTCTCATGCAGTGCTCCACAGAGGAACCAAAACACAGGCATTGTGCACAGTTTGCACTTATCAGAAACTACTGAAACCAGAACAAATGTTTATTATAAATTATTATTTTTGGCTTCTAGGAGTACATCTTGTAATAGGTGCTGTGCATACACAGAACAAAAAGGGCAGGCTCCTTCCCAAACAGTTTACAGTCTAGGTAGAAAGCTTCAAAAGCAGTGGGGAGGTTTATCTCAAAAAGGAGGAAGAAGAGGGAGGTGGAAGAAGATCGAGTTTGTTTGATCATGTTGCTTTAAGAAAAAAAGAAAGGAAAATAATTCTTAGTATTGGTGGGGCTGGTAGGCTCCTTGTTAAGCTGTTCCTACAACATGCTGGCACTTACTCCATCAGGCACCGCTGCATACCCCAGACTCCCATTTCTTTCTAGAACCTTCTCGGCCAGCGCGGCACACAGGGTCTCCTCTTGAAACGTTTGGTGGTTTATATGCAGCTGTGCTGTGTGCTCAAGAACAGGATCCAGATCTGCAGTCAGACCCACCCAGCATTGAGACGTGAGCCAGGACTGCTAGCAGCGACGCTCCTGCCAGAGAGGAAGCGGTGTCGGCAGCAGCGGCAGCCGGAGCCGGGATGCCACCGCCTGCTCCGCGGTGTCCCCGGGGATCTGAGGGGCACTTGCCTGCACGGAGCCTTGCAAGGGGCCAGCCTGCAAGTGGCAGAGCTTTACATGTGAGAAAGAAGCCAATCCTTCCTTACGCTGCCTTGTGCACAAAGCCTTGGTGCATCTTAATACAGAAAATAGTCCATGTGATGAAAGTTTGTCTGTTTTTCAGATGTTTGACCAACTTCTGAGCTAGAAAACAAGCTTGTGACAAAGGGACTAATTATGCAAGAGAGAAAATCCCAGGTCTTACCCACAGCACTCTGCAACCCTGTGGGCACTTCCCAAATCATTTAGTGATATCAGAGCTGTCAATAGCACCAGACTACTTCTCTGGTGCCAGAATAGGAAAGATTCAAACGGTACCTCCACACATAACCTCAGACAAACCACAGCTTTAAATTACTTTATCCCTTCTCTAAGGAAGAAATGATTTAAACACATAAAAGTTTCAATGGTTTAATTCCTGTATTTTTCACACAGATAGTTTTTTCAAGTTTTTTTGTGGATTAAAATAATCCACGTTTCTTGAGAAGAAGGCAGCAAGACAGCAGAGACTTTCTGCGCGAAAGGTGTCTCTAACTTTGATGCTGTTTGAACTATGTGTCTGATGCTCAGAACACTGTATGTGGGAAACAATTTTATAATTACATAAAGACTGTGTGATCACACAGATTCCCTCTAACTGCCACAGATGCAGAAAGGCTCGGTGCTGGAGATTCCCCATGCTGTACCAGAAGCCCTCCGAAATGATCAAGGAGGCTGTCTGCTGATACCACCTAGGAAGAGATTAAGATAGGACTCCTCTTGTGTAATGTGCTGCTAATTACACAATATGAAACCTTTATCCCATAAAAAGATTAAGATTTTCCCCCTTAGTACACTTCATATATCTCACATTGTACTCTTGTGGGTTTAGGTATTTGGAGGAATTAACTTACAAGTTCTGGAAGGGGCTTTGAAATATGCACCAGTCTGGTCCTAACCTTCTGAGCAACAATTTATGTAGGACACATATCTGAGCTTCCGTCTTAAGAATAAATAGACCATTTCTTTAACTCCGTGTCTTGCTTTTGTGCTATTAATCCACTAGCTATTGTCCGTTAATACATATATTATGGAATCTGTTGATATGGCCAGTGTCACATGAAACTAGGGTGCGGGAAACAACCATTAGGGGAAATATTTTATGTACATGCATCAACAATTGTCTTTTGTGTCAGGGATAAAAATTCTGCAGTTCTCAGGATTTGATTCTTTAATCTCTTTGTTAAATTATATTGTGCCCTCACTTAATTCCCCTTAATCATTTTTCTGTTTACCTCCACTTTAGGTAGATCTCAAATACATGGTGAAAAAGTAATGAAAATATGCTTAATATGCTTAATGCTTAATAACTGTGAGTCATTTTTATTGAGCAGTCCAGATAGAATGGATGGAAGGCCTTCAGATATTTAATAAATTGTTCATAAAGAAAGGTTAGATAATTCTACTTAACAGACAATGGCAACAGCTGTTCCTTATGCTTTTCTTTCTATCTTCCTGGCTTGCCACCAAGTATAGAAATATGGTAATGATCACAGCTAGGATTTATTACTCAAATCCAAAGTATGGTACTTTCTTCACCTAAAGACAAAAAAGACAGCAAAGTGTCACGTTATCCAGGCACAGCTGTTTTTTTGTGTCCTCATTTCCTCTCGTTCTTGATGCTGGCTTTGTCACCTGGACTTTCCTTATAAAAACGTGAGGTTTTATGGTAGATAATCCTTTTCGTCCTTGGAATGTGCAACAAAGTGAAACTTCGCTTTTGTTCTCATTTATAGCATATATATTTTTGCTATAAATTTAAGTCGTATTTCTCTCAATAGAGATTCAAAAGCTCATTGGTAAAAAAATGGGAACAAGTCAACCAGAAGTTCCATGCCATTATGACTAAGAGCTGTAAGACTATACAAACCCCACACGGCTCCACAATACACAAAACATTATCAAACATTGTTTATATGTTTAATTTGAAACCCATCTTGCATAACCCTTGAATGTCAGCATGCAAGATTATGGTTTAACATTACACCCAACACTTGTTAATCTGCTTATAGCTTCCCTAAGCAATATCAGTGAGAGGGCATACAGCAAGACCAACCCAACAGACCTTTCCTTATGTAATTCTGGGGCATGACATCTCAATAAAAGGAGAGCTAGTAAATAGTACTTATTTTCATAAGGCTGAGAACGCTAGAGGAGAGTGACCTTACTGCACTGGGGTACATACCAGCTAGGATACGGTTCTCATTCAGGAAGGACAGGGGCCTTCATGGATCTTGGAAAAAATCTAAAAATAATCTCACAGATAATGTAACAGCATTAGGAATACTTTTATATGCACATAGTTTCAATAGCTCTTGTAGATTTGCCAGTATCAGCAGAGTTCCTATTTGCTAGCTATGTTAACAACACACTGAGCACTAGCACATTCAGGGCAGATCCCTGCAAATCCCTGCTGAGAACATCCTTGACAGAAAGCCATTCAGAGTTATTCAGTGGGTGTTTTGGACCTTTGCTTTAGGATGATTTCATCAAATTCATGTTGCTATTATTGAGTTTAACAGGTCAAAAGTCTCTAAAAATTAGAGGTATACAGTGCAACTGCCACGTCCAGAAAGCCTTCTTCTCTATCAGTCAGGAAAGAAAATGGGTTGATTTGGCATGACTAATCTGTAGTGGCTCTTCATCCAGCTCCTCGGTGTCTTACAGGTGTTTGCAGAGAGTTTATTTGACTACCTGTTCCAAACAATTTTCAACAATTGCAGTTAAGCCGGGGAACCTACAATTTCCTGTTGCTCTTTTTAAGGTTTGGCACTGTTCACTGTTTTCCAGCCTTCTGTCCCATTACAAATCCTCCAGGGGCTTTTGAAGGCTCTGCCTTTACCATTAAATAATAAGTAAAAATTACATAAGTAAAACAGGTCAGACTGGTGTGTAGGACTTCTTAGGGCACACTCCAGATCTGTCTTGGGGATACCAACTTGGTATAGCCCAAACTGAGCCATTAACTTGTAAAATTGGTGGTTTAGAGGTCTAATGCTGGAGCTCATTGCTTGAACCTATCTAAAAGCACATGTGCACTAAAAATTACAGGAACATTGCTAAGACTGCTCCACACTCATTATCTCATTCCCGGCTTTATACAGGACACCTCTCTTCACCCCATAAAACACAGCAGTGTTTTATGCCCACAGAGAAATTAATGCCTTGCCAATGTGTCACATACAGAGGATGTAGCAAAGGCAGTGAGTTTCAGTCCCATAAAGTCCCATAAAATCGCCACCACTCCTGATCTTGAAAGAAATCTTCTATCTTTAAAACTATTGCTTGTACAAAAGGGATGGTTCAGAAGGTAATATTCTGTCACCAATATGTAGTATTTAAAATGCACCATTCTCAATGAGAGGAAAAGTTTGGGGCATGAATCTAAATCTAGATATTTTTTAGACAAGATTGTTATCTAATACTTCCTATGATAGCAGGCAGAAATCAGGAAGCTTTAGGTCACAGATTTCCTTCAAATTATTCCTTATAATGTGTGACAGAAGAGCAACTCTCTCCAACCTTGTTGAGTATCCATCACATAGTGCACTCAAAAAATATGCCCTTGTGGCTCTCTGTCACCCCAAGGCCTGCTCTCAGAGGCATTTCTGAAGGTTAGAGGAAAAGTCCTTTGAAGGCTGAAGCAAGGTTTGCTTACACCAACAGATTAAGATAACTTAGCCCCAGCTTCCTTTGCTATGTGAGAGCTTTTGTTCTAGAATAATGCAAAGGGTATTCAAATTTGAATTAAAACTAAACAGGGCCAAAGAAAACAAGCAAAGTTGCTTTCAGCTTGGTTTATCAAGGTATTGCACTTTGTTTTTGCAATATTTTTCTTCCTTTTATATGGATTCTTTGGATCTGCTTCCCTCTAAAGGCCATTTAATGAATTATACTATTGACCGTTATCATCAAGCAAGGCTTAATATTAAAACAGTACTCAGATGTATTCCTTATCTGGAAAGGTATCATCTGAGCTATATCAATAACAGGAATAAATACTTAAAAGGTTACTTCTCATTGTAACAGAGTTTGAAAGAAATAAGATTTAAGTAAAAGATTTATACAATGTTTATTAATGAATAGGGCTTTTCATGATAAAATTTATCTATGCTGGACTACAAAGCACACGTGCTCTTGGAGTAGATCCATATTATACAGTACAGTAAGGGAAGCACAAAAGTGAATTGACTTGTCCGAGCCAGAAGCCACAATCCCGCCGTCCTCCTTCCCAGCCCAGTGCTCAGAATGGTAAGTAATGCCATCTGAACACTCTTGTGCGTTTGACCTCTTAGGCATACCAGTAATATTATTAGTGCAGTTTTGTGCTATCCTAGGTAAGGAACTTCCTGGTATAGTAGAGTTTAGGGAGATTATGTGTTATCCCCAATGTGTCACTGCTCTCTTGCATGTTGGACTTGAAACCTAAAGTGTTCGATTAAGACAAATCTCGAGGATACTACAGAAAGCCAGCTGGACTCGCAACTTGGTTATAATCACAGTGAATTTAGCACGGCTTAAGCCAGCAGAGGTCAAGGATGGAGAAAGGTAGGATGGTTCCCTTATTTCATTTCCTTTATAAGCTAAGCATTCACCTCACTGTGCATCAATGAGACTGTACCTCTCCTCAGGGTGAAGTCAAGATTTTGGGTCAAAAGAGATGGAGCTACCACTCTCTGTAGGTTTGATGCTCAGATCTAAATGCCATGAATCTGAGACCTTTAACTAAGTCCTTGGACTCCCGCTGCACTGAGTGGCTAAAGAGACACCCACAGCCAAAGTGACGTACTCAATAGATGGTAATTTTGCCTGCTTAGTTAGAAAAAAAGGAAGGAGAAGATGAAGGTTTACTTGTTTGTTGCTTGGGCATAGCGTGAGAAATAGGGTAATCTCTGCACGTACTTGTAGTTTGAGTGATAAACAGCACTGATCAGCTTTTTTGTTCTGCTTCAGAGCTAGAAAGATCTCCCTCTCCAGAAAGGATTGGGGTTTTAGATAAACTAAAAATCTCTTACAAATCCTCTCTGTAGAGGGAGCAGAGAGCAGTTGTTAAACTCCTGAATTTAGTCACATGAGCCTGAATTTGAAAGCACGTCTCATCTAGCTTTAGCTGTCTAGAGAATAGGGGGCAGCTCAGATGTTTAAACACAGGCATCTGGGTGCCATTTTAGAAGCCCTTAAAATATCAGACTTTCCACACACATGGCAGATATGGCATGGGAGACTCAGCCTGCAGTCATGGCACAGGAGAGTATTTAAAAGGGCACTAGTCGCTTATATTTAGGCAACCCACTTGCTCTTTAGGTGTTCTTCTAATGCCTAAGCCCCTAATCAGGGACTGTCCTCTTTCTTTGTCACTTTCTCTTTTGCTTTCCCTTGCACCAGCTAAAGCTGAGCTGTGCCATGCCCCAGGGAGGTGATGAGGGAGGAACATGCAGTGCTTTAGCCAGTTCATTCCAGATGTGAGATATTGCCTGGGTGGCTCCCAGCTGTTCTGGATCCCATTCTTAAACACTCCGGATGCCCTTAGTAGAAATAGCAGGATGCCCACGTTGCCGCTGAGGCCTGGGACTTTTGTTGTATCCACCATTACTGTCCACACCACACCTTTTAGTTCACTTCCAGGATCTCCTTTAGCAAAAACAAAATACTTTTTTTTCTGAAGCATAAACCTCAGTGTAATTCTGAGGACACTCATTCCTAATAGGCAACACCTCCTACCGCACAGCCCTCGAGGAGTCTCCATCAGGCCTTGCACCACCAAGTATCCCTCATAGACCTTCATCCTATATTTGGATATGAAAATCTTGCCCTCAGTTTCATGCTATAAAAGCAATGTCCTGGACTGAAAAAGATACCTCAAAAAAACCATAAGTATGCCTTAGGGCAACTGTTTTGGGTGCCTTAGGGCAACTGTTTTGGGTCTGGGACAACTCCAAATCGAAGGACGTACAATGTGATCACAGACAATTTGCTTTAGCAAAAGTCAGCGGGAGGCTATAAGCCACCCGGCAAATCCAGCCTGGGAGCACAGGCTCAGCCCCAGGAGCAGATACCTTTAGCTATGCAGATGTAGCAGGCAGCTCTTAGACCTTTAGGAACCTAACAAAGCTCTGCACGAACACAGAGCCCGGTGAGCCAGCCCCGCTTACTGTGCAGCTCTTCTGAAAATCCCTCTCTCACACAAGAAAGCTCTCTCATTTGCTACAGAGCCGTTGCTACTAGGGACCTGCCCAAAGCATTAGTGACACAGGTATCGAGAAGGAAATCCTCTAGAGATCTTTACCATCCTCAAAGACGTCAGAGCACATGCAAAACAAAACCACCTTGATGATTTACGTTCCTTGAAGAAGCTCTGAATGCTGAACCGCAATGCCTTTTCCTGAAGGCACATCCCCTTTGCCCTTCAAGCTGGCCGCAGTTCCAGGTGTTTCTCAAGACTACTTATCTTTGGTTTATGCATTCGTACACTGCACCTTGCAGTCTTCTGCACTTGCTGCTGCTATAGGGTGGATTGCTACATGCCTAGCACTTTCTGAGGTCAGCCCAAAGGTATAAAGCTCATACAAGCAACAAGACATTCAAAGTTAATACATGAGAAGTTGTTAAAATACACAAGAGAGCACACCTTGCCACAGGTGATTTGGAACAGCTACAAAACATAAGACATAACCAGTTTTGCAAGAACGGTGTCCAGGCTGTTTACAGAGTCCAAACCTCTGTAAGAGACTTCTGTGAGAAGATAAAACAATACGAAGTAAAATGATATATCCTGAATATGAGTAGTGTTATTTACAAAAAAAACACACATGATGTTCTTTCTGCCAGAGATAAGAGTTATTAAATGGTGTTACAATGGGAAAGTGTAAGATAAATCTTCCACGAAGAAGTGGTTCATAGAAATAAACTATATAAAGCCAGCAATATTTTATCATTTGGGAGTCCAAGTATACCCATAGCAGGAGCTCAGCCCAGTGGAATAAACAGATATATAGGCTAGTAACTAGCTTCATCAGAAAGCATCGTTCATGATATGAATGACTTGCAGAAAGACCTACTCTGTGAGGCACATGTCAGATCTGAAGGTCACTCAGATCAGTTGTTCAGGGGATTCCTGTCCAAAAAAGTGTGCAAAAAAGGGCCAAATGGAAAGTGCCTAGCTCTTCCCATTCATGTAGCACACTGTTCTGCAAATGGAGGTAAAAAGGTGTGACCTTCTTAAAGTACCCAATGATTAGAAGGTACCAGATGATCACCTCTGAAAATGAAAGTCCTCTTATCCAAAAAAATAGCGGCAAAGAGGACAATAAGAATTAGATAACTAGTTTCTGCTCTCCATACAGTCAAGACAAAGGGGCAACTCATTCCATGTATTTCAGAGAACTGCTTTTGGATATGATGTCCTTCCTCTTCATTGTGTCTCTCTTGCCCACAAGGAAAGCCTACAGAACTAGCATAAATTAATTACCCCCTGAAATTTTAGTCTGTTCAAGTTAGGCTAGATGAAACACAGCTAAACAGTGCGATTTTCCTATCTCATGTTTCCTCCTGGATTTAGAAAGATCACCTCTCGAGAGGGAGATTTAGGTACATATCTATGACACTGACAGATGGCCACAGAGCACTGTTTGTAATGGTTGTTTGGTAACTATGTGCCTTCCTTGGCTGCTTGTGCAAATAATTTTAGTACCAAAATCTGAAAGTACTGGTTCTCATATGTGGTTGTTGTGCTCCTTAGTGTTTCACATCTCTCAGGTGTTGAATACACAGGAGTTGCAAAGCCTAGTTTTATTACGGGTTTCCAGGGTATAAAGTACCACATACTGACGTCAAGAAATTCCTAACAAATTTGAGGAGAAAGGTCACAGAAGTGCAGTCTCATGATCTTAGGATCAGCTGGTACTAGGTCATTACCAAAACCACACAGTTCTCACAGCGAGTGAGAACTGCTTAAGTACTAGGGATGTGGAGCCCACCAAGACCTTTCTCTCAGCCAAGTCCCCAGATACCTGAGTGAAATTTTTCACTCACCCTCTAGTGGGATTTCCCTCCGTTGCCTGGGAGGAAGTTTAAGTTTAAATGAAACTTGAAATACTTGAAGTATTTTGGTGAAGAGAAATGAATCTGGGCCAAAGGGACTGTAGTGATGTCCCATATTTGATTACAAGCTTTTAACACGTACATTGCTTTGCTTTGTTCGCCATTTTCCCCTCTCCCCATGCCTAAGGAGATCACTCATTTCAAAGGCTGAGTGGGAAGCAGGAGTAGCTCCACACACTAATACTGGAATTTCCAAATTTGGTGTCCTTATTGCTCTTGCAGTAATTGCCAAGATAAAGCAAGAGTTTTAGAAAGGGAAAACACAGTATATTGTGAAGAGAAAGATCTACTGAGAAGAAAAAAAATAAGATTGACTTAAGATACAACACACAAAAAGTCACTGATCAAAGATGCAGAATTTTCTTCCAGCTACTACAAGGCTCAGATGTAAGAAAAAATTTAATACAGTATGATGAAAACAAATGCTGACATGAGCTCAGCGGGACCATGGACAAGGTCATTTAGCGTGATTTACTTTTAATTGTGTTGAAAGGCTAGAATGTAAAAACACCTGGCAAACCTCTGCTTGGGAGGCCAAGCAGTGGAGAAACAAAGCTGAATTAAGAACTTGTTCACTAATTCTAAATAAAAAATTATCATTTAAATAAATGCTGAGTTTATGAGAATTAGACAAGTGTCTGGACTTGCAATTGTCTGGATTTGCAAGTGTAGCAAATCAATACCATGTTGGGTCAGTATTATGTAATGGCAGGGAAAAAAAAGACAGCACTTCTCATACCTAACTCCTACACCTACAAGAACAAGGATGTATTTCCTGTCCGCAATTGCAATGTGCTATTGATTGCCATTTTGTATGGAACTTCCTTAGGACAGAGGGGTGACAGACAGCTTTATGAGACCTGAACAGAACAAGGCAGATGGGCATTTTATCATGTTAACAATGTGTTTGCTCCTTTGTTCCTTTCATCAAATGAGAATGAATCACCGTGTCCAGAAAGCTCCCGCAGCCATTCTACAATTAAGATACAACTGAGACGTGAATGCTCAGGAACAGATGTGATTTGGCCTGCAACACCTGAAACATTTCAACACAGAGGCAGCTGAGGCAGCTGACAGGGGAAAATTGGACTCAAGGATAAATATAACAGGGTCAAGAGAACGGAGGAATTGGAGGAATATGGTGATGCGTATTCTTGTCTATGAAAAGAGAAAAGATGAATACACACGCACACAGACAAAAAGAAAAACCCAGAAGCAGTGGCAGAAGGGTGAAAAGAGAGCAAAGGCCCTCCGGTAGGAGTTGAAGCGGGTGAAAGGCAGTTCCCCGTGGCGATGCTGTGAAGCGCTAGTGAACGCCTGCAAAAGGCAGGCAGGGAGCTTAGCTGAAGAGTACCGTGATGTCTGCCCAACAAGCACTCACACACAGTGTTCACACAGCAAGGTTTGCACGAGCAGACATTACACAGGAAAAGCATTATGTTTTTTAAGAGAAGGCTAGTCACATTGGAGTCCTACTGCCCCACCAAACACCAAAACAAACATCTCTGTCTGGTGACTTTGCACAGAACATGTCCCAGAAAATTCAGATAAAATCCTGCCATTTCACAGCAGAAAATATAGCAAGAACAGGTCCAAAGCTACCCCGCTTAAAGGTACCTTAATCACCCCCCAATTCTGCAAGCACCAAGGCACCAAAGCTCCTTAGCAGCCTGCTGAGCACTGGAAGAGCCCCGTCCCGGAGGCCTGGGCCTCCTGCGCCTTCCTCCAAAAGGCAGCTAATGACTAGATGAACAAGATCTACATGAACCAGTGTCTGAATAGATGGCAATAATTCAAGCGAAGGCAGTAAGAGGAAATGCCAAGGTAAACACATTCCACCGGACCTGCATCTAAGTGTGAAATTTCACCCTGCCATGAGTAACGCAATAAATGTAAACGTTGTGTTTGCCTGGGTGCTGGTCAAACACACTTTGATTCCTTTTCCCTAGGAGCAGATGGGGAGTAAATGTTGCATCCGAGCTCCTTAGCCCCAAAGGCAGCTCTGCAGGAATCCTGCTGCCCACTGCTCCCCTGCTGCCTGAGGAAAGAGAGATGCTTACAGAGCGCATCCCGAGGCAAGCAGCCCCTGGGGACACAATGAGCAAAGGGCTACTCCTTCCCCTTCTGTGGCATTCAGACTGTCCACAGCTCTGTAGCAGACCTTGGTCCCACCACACTCTGAGGCCCAACCTTGCCACGGACATAAAAGCCACGTGACTTGTTATGCTGAAAGCTGATTTTTTCATCATGTCTATACGTTATCAGCCAGAGGCCAGGCTCGCCTAGGCACATCTGGAGCAGGCACGGTCTGAGAGGGAATAAATCCTTCCAAAGCCTGATCACAGTGGTGTCCACAGACAGGAGACGACACAGCGGGAAGCCAAAATGCAGGCAGCACAGGTAGATTACCACAAGTTCTGAAAGTTGCCCTTCCAGACATAGCCACTGATTTCAACAGCGCTGCCTCTGGAGCTGGAGATCGGACTGATCCCACTAATTTTAGCAGTCCAAAAGATATGTCTAAATTAATCAGCTTAAACGCCTTCTGCAATAAGTAAAGGAAGATAGGCATCCCCAGGGGGTAATTTAATATGAAATAAATGGGATAGATTCCCCTTTGGAAGAATCCCTCCTTCTCTACTGACTAGACAGGGAGCTCAGAGTCACTGGCTTAGGATGGACACTTAATCTTTAGACAGTTAAATTAGAAAAGACAAGTCCCATCCAAAAGGAGCAGGTGGCTCAGATGTGGTTCCTACGTGAGACCTGTTGCTCACACGTCACAGGTTTCTCCATGATGTAGTGAACGAGGAGTCTTTCTCGCAAAGTCACTGCAGGTCTCACTGTGCTCTGCCTTCCAAGCTAAGCACCAAACAGCCAGGAGCGCTGTGAGGTCCTTCCTCAGCACCAGCTCCTGCTTTTCACACCTGTGGTTTCTCTGCCAATCCATAGCATATCCCAAAGTGCCACATATTTTCTTGTCCCCAGCATCTGTTGAAGTTTTCACTTTTACACTTTCTTTGACCTAGCCCTCCCTATTGCGTCCTCAAGTGTATCCTTAAACATGAACAGATCCATTCCTCTAGCACTGTGGAGTTTGAGAACTTGCAAGAAATTCAGTTCCACAAAACAATTTTTTTTCCCATTCTCCAGAAATCCTGGGCACCCTGCTACTGCTGCTGTTAGATGACATAAAGAAATGTGCAGATTCACATCCAGAACCAGCAGGAGTTCAGGAAGCTGAATTGCCGTTCAGGTTGACAGGAGCTGGGAGCCAGCACCTGATTCCCATGGTCCAGGCTAGAAGGAGGAAGAGCCCATGGCTCCCAAGCCGAGAGCCTGGTCAGATCTGCAAGATCCGTATTTTAGTGGATCAGATAGCGGCCGGGGGGGCAGCAGCTGCTGCAGACCCTGCTCACCCGAGCTGACTGGCCACACAGGGAAAGCGTCAATATACATTGCTGGTCTATGGAAGGTACAAAGAGTATCTTGCTATCTTTGCTTTTTGAATAACGAAATATAATTTGTTGACGCAAGTGTTCACTTGCTGTTCACTTGCTGACACTTAGCCAGCACGCAGCATCTGCATGATCACGCTTCTGCAGCATGTGACCACGCCGTGTCAGTGGAAGGTGAACACCGTAGGAAAACCTGCTGAGACCATACGGACTAGGGACTCTGCTGAACACCTACCTCATTGCGTTTTATTTCATGCTGTTTGAACGAGGATTTTGGAAAAGGTGTCGTTCAGATGAATTGGATGGAGCCGTTCAGAGACGGGAACATGCAGATGCCATGTGGAAAGTTAGTCCTACTCTTCTTAAGCCCTTCAAGTTTCAGATAAGGAGCCTGCAGTACAAGTGGGGAAATTGATCGCTCTTATTTCACTAACTGAAGTGACCATCCTTCCAAGATCAGACCACTAAGGCCAAGCACTAATGTTGCTTGTGTTATCAGTTGTCACATGTCACCCTGTTCAGGAAGCAAACATGTGACAGCCCTGAAAAATAGAATTTCCTCTTACAGGTGTAGTAGTCCTGCCTTGTTTGCTTTCTTATGACTGCATGTAAGATTGGATTATTAATGAAAACCTGCATAAATCTCAGTGCCACTGAAGCTACGTGAGTGACGTCACTGCAAAGCTGCCCTGCCAGGTCACTTGGTGCTCTGGATCTTCCAGACAAACAGACAGCAGTAGATTTTTTTTATATATATAATCTTTCCTTGCTTTGTGTTTCAGGCTATTTATTTCAAATCCTCATTTCACTGAAATCACACAATTGAATAGATAACACATTGGCTAATAACTTCCAAGCGCAGTAGCCCTACGCACCAAGGGATTAAGTTAAGATCTTTCCTGTACATAACAGGGAACAGTTAGTACCTACCAAGCTGGTCTCTGTGCTAAGTGTGCTCTAGGGAAATTAAAAGAGGACTGACCTGGGTAGAGGTCAGTCCTTTTTCCCTATGACTTGTATATGCCATTTTTTTTCCCAGAAGAGGGCGCAAAATTCATATGTAGCAAACATTAAATAAACACATTTCTACTGGGCACATAGTGAAAAAGTGACATTTTGAAGAATGTTTCTATTTTTATTCTTAAATGTGTGATTGCATACTAAGCACAGTGGAAATCCCATTCCCTGGCATCTACAACATAGATGACTGTATGTGAATCAGTCAGTCTGGTTCCCTTCATAGTCAAAAGGAAGAGCCAGTTCAAGGTTACTGTTCATCCCATTTCCCAGACACGCACATTTATTAGCTGAGTAGTTCTCCATATCTAGAGCCCCATTGGCTCCTGTGGGGCTTGGACATTGACCAAACATGTTAGATATCTTCAATTAGAGACCTAAAAGTGGAACTGAATCCCACATCTCAGAATTCACCCAATGTGTTTTAGCTAGTTCCACCTTTCCTATTAGTTACTTACCCTTTCCTGACTCTACAAAGAGATCGATTTAATCAGCATAGACCTCCATCCTGTGGACTCCTCAGTGAGAGGGAAACCCACGCATAGGGGGTGGAAAATGGTGTGGAAGGGAAGGGAGTGGAAGCAGAGAGTCACTGCAGTTCGAGCACACGCTTGCCAAAGCCCAGCTCAGTAGCTACCTNCGCATAGGGAGTGGATTGGATGCGTATGCTTCCTTCGCCAGGTAACACCCGGTGCTGACAGACAGGGACAGGACTGTCCTTATTGCACTCGCTGCCACAAAACAACTATTAAACCATTATTGAACCATACTCCATCTAAGCATACTTAGCAAAAGGTGTCACCGCTTCCCTTGAGGGGCTGGTATTAACATCACGATAGTGACCAGAGGATCCCGTCAGAGATCAGGATCAAGAGTCCTTTGAGCAGAAGTAACTGTGAAAATGGTGTGGAAGGGACAGAGTGGAAGCAGAGAGTCACTGCAGTTCGAGCACACGCTTGCCAAAGCCCAGCTCAGTAGCTACCTTTATTCATGTCTCAACAATTCCCATTACCACTGGCCACTGTCGGAGCTCTGTAGACTTAGCAGACCACTGGGTTTTAAGGAGAGGCTGAAAGCTTGAATTAAGCCCTCCCTGTAAAATCTTCCTCATCACTGTTCACACAAAAAATGATCCAGTACGGATCATTATTCGGAAGAATGACTCATTTCGGAGACGTTTGTGCAGGGTAGATTCTATCACCTCAATTGGTTATGATACGATCTTCAAACAGAGCAGCTTTGTGATTTATATTGCTTTCAGCTTCGGAGCGTTGCCTTCTGCTTGAAGATGGAACTCTGCTCCTCAAGCACATACACAGCAGTCACCTCACAAAAATACGTCTGCTGTAGTGTTCTTGCACACTCAGGTGCAGCACACTTTTAGCTGTGTTCCAGCCAAATGGGGAGGCTGCAGAGTGTGCCCCCCTTTTGCCTCAGCCCAGGAAGATCGGGAATATTTTGCATTTCTCTGAGGTCTCCCATCTGAAGTTCACTTCCCAGGCACAGGTGCATTTGAAACCCAGCAGTGCTCCCAGCAAGCAAGGATAGTTCATACTTATTTAGTAGTATTGTCTTAGCATACGAAACAACAAAAAAGAAGTCAAAGAGAAATTCAAGAGAATGCCAGTGCATGAAGTCAAGTCAACTCTGACCTAACACAATTTAGAAAGCCTCACTAGAAAGAGTGGGAGAAATGGGTTTGGGAACTGAAGGAACAGCATTCACATTAAGATCAAGATGTTCATTCTTCACAGCTTCAAATAACCAAACCAAACCAAAACACCAGGATCCCGTTCCTAGGAAGAAAGAAACACTGGCAATTTTGGGGGGATATGAACTCTTTAGTGAGCTGGTCATGGGCAGAAATCACTCAGATGAGACCATAAACAGTGCAAAAATAATTGCACAAACCAACAAATGGCCTTTTGGGAGGAGGGTGCTAAATAATGTATAAATAATTATACAGGGCTATTACTAAAGCACTGATATTCCCAAGCTCACAAATATACCGGGACAGTGCGGCTGAAGTTGCAAGAGGTGATGGGTCTCTATGCTCCAGCCCTACAGAGCATGCCCACAGAAATGCTGAGCGCAATCCTTATTGCCCATTTGAGCCTCAGATATCTTAACTAGCCAGGCGTGACTGCTGCCATAAAAAAAAAAAGAGTGAAACCTGCAACAGACATTGACATCCAAATGGAAAAGAACCCCAGAAATCACATGAAACGCCTTGCAGTTCAAGGCTACTGCAGCGCTGTTGAAAACAAATGGAGATTGCTCCAGTGTATATTACTTCTCCATTACAAAAATGGAGCTGCTGCACAAACAGCTGAGGTGAACTTGTCATTCCTCCATGCAGACCGCTGCTGCATGGAACCTAATGAGAGATGGTACCCACGAGTCGCAGAGGGCTCGTTTGGGAACTATCCTGTAATAGATTAAACACACTAGCACAGGCCCTTACTAACAAGAACAAAAGCTGCATGGAAGAAAAAAAGGAAACAGAAGTATGAGAAACAAAAATACTAACAGAAATGATTGTCCTGATGGACACCTTTAGGCCAGGTATATTTTAGACAAAACTGTGAAGATAGTGCAAGTAAATCTATACAATTCCTGACAAAGCTGCTGGGATTTATTACACACCCATCCCATTTTTAGTAATGAAAACTTCTGGGGATAGGTGGTAAGCTTGAGCAGGGGGCTTGCACTAGATGATCTCTAGAGGTGCCTTCCAACCTTAACCATTCTGTGATGCTGTGATTCTGTAAGTAGTAGTAGGCAGGAATATCTAGTGCAGAAGAAACCTATGGAAAAAAAAGGGAGAAACTCTATGAGCAGGTATCATAGACAGCCACCAGCTGTAGCTTGTAGCTACTAATTGCTGCGAGGAGAGGGAAAAGCACATTTTTATCTACTGGGTGGGGTTAGGTTGCTCCTTTGTCCAGCTAAAACCTTTCTCTTTTTCACTTTCTATCATGATTTGGCTTCATCAGGTTGTAGAGGTGTTGCTTACTTATTGAGTATATATATTTAGTATATATATTTGTTTTTTTAAGGAGAAAAGCTGAAACAGTGGCTGGATGTGATACTGGCTAATGATTTTGGTCCAGTATCAAGCGTATATTTTTTTTTTTATATCCCTGGCTTATATCATACATCTCAGACTAGGCAAGAGAGATCAGACTCTTACCAGAATTGTTATGAATCACAGTCTTCCAGTACATACAAATAAGCATGTGTGAGTTTGTGTGTTTTGCTTCAAGATGCAAGAGATTTTCTCTGTAAAAGATCAGTGGCTTTCTTTCAGGCCGTTTGATAATCTGCGGGGCAAATTCTGCTCTCAGGGACACATCCTAGTCTAATGACTTTATTATATTTACTCGTCTATATTAATATATTCAATGATGCATGTGCCACAGAAAGAACTAGGGATAATTTCTTGGCATGATGAGCATGCGGCATGAATCATCCCATTAAGCACAGCTACAGGTTTTGATGTACTTAAGGGAGAGCTTCCTCCAGTGAGTTTAAAGTTCAGAAGTTCAAAGGCACTTCTCATTAGAAATTAACCATGACACTTCAAAAACTGGAAGGGAATGACCTACTGCACGCCTGAGAAACCTGGCGGTGGCCCTCCTCCAAGCCAGCGGATGGTGGTGGCAGGGAAGTTCCCCAGAGAAGAAGCACTGATTTGAAGGAAAGCACAAACTGCAGAGCTGCCTCTGACGGCTTCTCCTCGGCAAACACTGTCCTTCGGCTTCTCCAAGCCTTGCTTGGAGAGCAAGGTCTGCAATGCAAGCTGTGACAAGCTCTGTTTTATAGCTAGCTGGATTGCCCTGGCCACGTGGTAGATAACTAGCTGGGCATCTAGATAGAGCTGTGGTCAGATGGACGGGAACGCTGCACTGCAGGGCTCATGACGTGCCTCTGCGGTTTCCTCACCCTCCTACAGGTGACTAGCGCTGTCCTCACGCACCTTGAGATATCTGGCCCAAGAACCGAGAGCCTGCAGCTGTGAGAAGAGCAGTCTCTAGCTTTCTCCCAGACCACTTCCACCAAGTTGCTGTGATTCCCATCCACAGCCTCTGAGCACCCCTGAGACATCATAAAACCCTAAAGAAGCTGAAGCAAATCTCAAACCCTCCTGTCCTTTCTGGTGTGGCAGAGCAAACCCTTGGTTGACACATGGAGGTAGCAGCTCCATCACTAACGTGTCTCTGGGCAGAGCCTGGCGGCGGTTCGGAGTGAGCCCGGGGTGCCCCCGCTTGCTGCCAGGAGCTGGGAACACGCGGGCACCCACCAGGGTAGCGGAGGGGCTGTTCCCATCCCCACAAGGCAGGCCCGGTGGGGGACCCGCGGTGGAGCCCTCTGCTGCGAGAGTCCCCGCTGGCGAGTGAGGGGCAGAGGGCCCAACACCAGGGTGAGCCCGGGAGGCAAGGCTGTGCTGCAGCACGCGGGGCGAGGGCCAGCAGCCCCATGTGCGAGAGGCGGTGGGAGGCCGTGAAGAGCCATCCCGGCCCAGGATGGTATTGATCTGGTGGAGTGGGTGAGCAGCGGGAACGCAGTCGGCGCAGACCAAGGACTGCCCTCCTGCTTAATTCATATAACCGGGAAAACAACCTTTTGCTGAACATATGTGAGGGCTGTGTTTTCCTGTCATTTTAGCTCTTCTTTTCCACCCTTTAAGCTTGATCTGCTAAAAAATACACTTTCTGCTTCTCCTCTGATCCCCTTACGGAGAGATAGGGAACAAAGTTGGGCTGATACTGGTGGCTTGAGACCAGCGTCCCCCTGAAGCAGTGGTTTGAAATGCAGCACGGCAGGCAGGAGACGGGGAGCTGCACCCCGGGACCTGCTCAGGAAATCTGAGAGCGAGGGGAGATTCAGCACAGGGACTCATGCTGCCGGTGCTGGAAAAGTTATGATGGACCTGGCTAAAACTTCAGTAAAGTCCAGCAACCTTCAAGGGGTTCATAGGGACCTCAGATTGAGGTTAGATACTATTTGGGATGGGAGGAAAACTGGAGCTGGTTCACGTAAGTGATACCAAAATCAATATTTTCACAGCTCGGTGCGTGTGACGTGGCGCTGGACAGAGCCCAGCAAGCACAATGGCTGGCACGGAGCGGGAGCTGCACCGGCCTTGGGCGCGCGCCGCCGCGGAGCACCTGCGCCCACGGGCCGGTCACCGCGCCTCAGATCCGTGCCGAGCGGGGTCTGTACAAGTTAGGGCGGTCCGTGCAAATCGGGGTGCACTTAGGACCGTGCAGTGAATTTCCCACGTGATGATGGTTTGTGTTTTGTACCGAAATACACTGTTGTGCATCAATAGTACAGCAAATATTGAGACAAACACCTCCTTGGTCTGAAATCTGAAATTTGTATCAGATTTTTAAAGATCCTGCAAAGCTACAGATTCTTAAAAGCTAAAGCAAAACTGTAATTTTTATGTATCAGATTATTTCTTATCCCTCTTCACTGAACCAGGTTTTTCCCACACGGACATTAAAAAGTTAATATTTCTCAAGGTACTATATGAATGCTTTGCTGTACTACAAGCGCTCCAGGGCATCTTTCCAAATAAACCCTAATCCTTAGACATCACTAAAAGCCATTTTTGTCAATAGTGCCTTATCCTGCAGGAAAACAAATAGCCACTACAATGAGTATTGGTGTCACCAACCTCACTGTCTGGCAACTGCCTGCATTTTTATCTTGTCGTTCAACCTATTTACAACCAAAATCTGCCATCTGGTCACATAGAGACTTCCAAAATTATGAACTTGCTATTGGAGTTTTGCCAGTTCCTACCTACATGTAACACAACGTAACTGCAGTAGACAGGGAACACACCGAAATTTTAGAAAGAGGAAGAAATTAAATGTTCACAGAGTTGCCACACTGAAAGCAAATTGCTTCATCATATTCTACCACTTTACAGCTTTGTTTTCTGCAAAAAGTCCGGGGAAATAATTAAATCCAAGTAAAGGACTGTTATCAAGAAACCCATGAAACCCAGAAAGTGGACAATATACGTGGGACCTTATTAAGAGTGGGAAACTTTCCTTACAGACTGGAGTTAAGTCAAAATTATTTAAGAATTTTCCTTTACTAGAAGTTGAAAAGCCTTTCTGACATGAAAAAAAAGAAAAACTTTGCTTTAATTTTAATGCAAAACTTCTTGAATGTGATCCTGCCCTTATTTGCTTGCAATTAAATGAATTGGAAAACTGGAATTAACACCTACATGATCCATCCAAAGTAATGAAGGAAATGTCTTTGACAAATACAGACACTTGAACAAAAAAAAAAAAAAAACCATGGAAAAATACAGTGCATTTCTATTATCAGTGGAAAAAGGTTTATTCCTTCACAAGAGCAGGGTAGAGCCACTGTACTACAATAAAAGAAAAATATTTCCACTGTAGGGGCATAAAAGCATTAACATAACAAGCAGGGTACACTGTGTACAGTCCTTGGTGATACCTAGTTGTCCACTGGACTGCGAGCCAAGAAGGATCAGTCCCCGGCTGCATCAGTCGCACTACTGAGCTACTGAGCTGAAGCGCTGTCTGCTTCCCCCAGAAATCCGTCTGATTTTGGAAAAGGCAAAGCTGGCTGAGAAAGGACAAGGGAAGGTGGGGGGAACCGAACCGTGTCCCTCCGCACACACATGCTCCCGTGGGTGTCTCTATTCCTAAAGTTTCTCTCCTCTGTTTTTCTCTCCTCGGACTGTAGGGTGTTCAGCTTTGTTTGCGGTTCCCTGAGCTGGGCATGTTTAAGTTTAATCTTAAACCTGTCCTCTTTATCAAAGAGCTTCTGCTTCTGCAGGCAGCTCCTCTCTTCGCCAGAGGATTTTACCACCTCTATCCAATGGCTCTTACCTTTCAAACACAAACGTTGCTCAGAAATGCACATTAACTTGAACCTCATCTTATCAATTTCTTTTAAACCTGCATTGATCTGAAAAAAGTCCCACTATTTCCTTATTCTCTTTGTTTCTGAGTTGCTTGGGCATGTTGATCTAAGTCAACTTTTAACTTTACTTTGTCACCATGACCTTTTTTGATCCCAGCCGCTTTGCACTCAGATTAAGTCACGCCACAGAAGCTGCTTTGCTTCAGGTTGTGGTTTTCATGCCCTGGTTGAATGAAATCTTTCTGTGGCAGAACTTGTAGCAGGGACAACTGGAGCCCTAAGGAAGCAGTGAGGCTGGAAACACAACCCACACCACTCCCTCCATAAGCCTTTTTCTGATTAAAAAAGGGGACACTCTGAGAACTGGGGTGAGAAGTGGGTGAAGGGAAGAGTTTCCTTTCAGATACTGCTATTAGCGGCAAGGTATAAAGCAGACCTTCATCTTCATCACCTTCATCTGTCTCCCTGTCCTGCCCAAATGGGACCCAGGACAAAATTGTGTTGGGGTTGGGTAGGTCTACGTAGGAGGAACAGGGTACAAATCGTGCCCCTCGCCTACACTTTCCCAGGGCCAGTTTCTGCCTTGTATGGGTTGTGTCACCCAATAAAGCACAACTTTTCTGAGACTTGTATCATGCAATCTTGCAAATATTGACTTGAATACGGAGGAAGCAACCAGGAGGGGAATATATCATAGGCAAGATCGTGTATTCCTCAAGAAATATGCTTGCTAGCCTGGTGATAAATTCACATTTGATCTAGTTGAAGCACATGCTTATCAGCTTTTCCTGTTTTTCTAAGGACATAAAGAGTTGTAAAACCCCTGCCTCCTGGACCGCTTTGAACTAGCTATTTGTAACAATCCTCGCAGATTCACACAACTTGATCAATCAGCTTTATTGGTGTTGGTTTTCTAAAATCTTGATGTGCTGCATAGCTCTTTTGTGAGGAGCAGCTGCTAAATAAATGGTCATTTGCTAAGGAGAGTGGGTACAGCACCATACCTGGGGAAATGCTCCTCTTCCCAGGAAAACAGTGCTGCCCAAATGCATGGCCTGTAATTTAACTAACCAGGCCCCAACTCTGCTGTCTGAGTTTGTTGCATTTGTTGGCAGCACTAAACCGAGCTGCTCTGCCTGGGAGCGAGCAGCGGGACCCCACAGCGCTGCATCACTGCAAGCCGAAAGTGCCGGGCACCACAGCACCATCAGTATGTGCCCAGGCAGGATCCAAAGCCCTTGTCACTGGTGGGAATTGTCTTCTCGTGCAAACGCCTGCCCACTGCCCGAATTTACCATGAACATGAATCCAGCTTTTCCAGACGCTCTTCATTTCACCGATCCCACTCCACTGTTTCAGGGAGCATATTACACCCTGCTCCCCACCTTGGTTTTACTTTGGCATACCCAGAAATACCTTGAAAAAAATAGGTGTCCATAGCAGAACATCCTTTATGCACAAACATCTGGAAAAGAAGTAACCTGTTCTGCCGTTATGGACTGAAGTAAACTTATTTGTAGAAGAAAATGTGTGGGAGAAATCGTAGGATAACAGGGATCATATGTTTTGTGTGAAACATTCCCTAGGTAATCATTAGTCCCTCAGTGCACTCCTTAACATGGAAATTAGTGAACCAGATGAATTTCAGTGCTACTCCATTGGCTTCAGTGAGACAGCAGAGTTATAGCCTGGAAGGGAACTCCAGAAGCCATCCCATCAAACCCCTTCCCAAGACAGAGTGGCCTGTTCAGGACTATGCCCCGTCAAGCCTTGGACACCTCCAGGGGAGGAGATCCCTTGGTCCCTTTGAGCAAACTCTTCTAGTGGTTGGCCACCCTCCTGGTAAAAAGGGCTTCCCTAATATCTAGTAGGCATTTCCCAGCTTCCAGCCTGTGTCTCTGCCCTCTCGTCCGTCACTGTGCACATCCAGGAAGAGTCTGGCTCCATCTTCCTGCACTAGGCTGTCACAGGCCGCCATAGTGGCTCCCTGAACCTCCTCCGCCTCAGTCGGAACAAACCAGGCATCTCGGTGCCTTCCTATAGGCCTTATGCTCCTCCTGTGTGTTGGCCCTGGCCCCAAGCCAACGCACATGGGCCCAGATGTGGTCTCACCAGCACCAGGAAGGACCTTCCTGCACCTGCTGCCTGCACTGCCGCCCATAGAGCCCAGGATGAATTTGACCCTGGGTCTTTTCCTGATATAAAAGGATTTACTACTTTCTCTTGTTTTCTTTTGTTTAAGTCATTTGTTTTTTTAAGGGCTCTCCTGTTGCCAGATAAGAGGCTGCTGAAGTCCAGATCTATCTGGTGCTTAGGAAAGGGCAGAGATGAGCTATGGCACGTGACAGCAGGGCAGGAGCTGGGTAACCAAGCGTTCCCAGTGGCAGGTCTCAAACCCAGACCTGAGTCCAGCCCCATGGTCAGGAGTCGCCCTCTCCATCTCTACAACTCTTGGCAAGGATCACTTCTGAAAACTGGCTCCTTGGGAAAGACATTGGGCTTTTTTAGTACCCTCCCCTCTCTCTTCTCCACCTTCCTTCCAATTAAACTCTTTTTTTTTTGCATACAATATTATTATAGTTTGCAAACACATTCTGCATAATATTGCACAAGAAAAAAAAAATCAGTCAGAAAAAAAACCTTCTTCAACAAAATGGCATTTTCTATGCAGGCAGCTTTTGAACTAGGAAGGACTACACCTGCGCTGCTTGCCAGCTGGAATGCACCTCCAGTAAAGTAGGAGATGCATTTCTTCAACTTTCCTGCTCAGTTTGTTAAACAGGTTATCTATTTTTAAAAGCATTGTGTTACCAACTTTCAGGGAACAACACACACTTTCTTTTTCTTCCAACGAAATTAAGCCAGCCTGAAAAAAAGAAAAATAATGCATTAATCTCTGTGTCAAGAAACAAAGTCTGTAATGTGCAAACATGCTGCACAGAAATGGAAAGAGGAAAGTTTATTGACTCATGGAATGTAATTTTTCATTCCTTTAAAGTGTTCGGGGTTGTCACTTTCTATTAATTGTTACTTTTTGTTATGTAATACATGCACAAGGCAACTTACAGTCATTCCTGTCCCGATAGTTTACAAAAGATGTGCAGTAATTTAATTTAACCTAATTGCTAGCTTAATCTAATTGAGAGCTTAACAAAAGCAGCTGCAGTGATCCCACATAAGCAGGGACTGGTGATCATTAACTGATGTTCCTCCTCGGAGAAAACAAGCAGCATTCCTCGGGCTTCTCTGCTTTGGAGGGGAGGAATTGGTTGCTCTTTTCTTCAGGAGGCACTTTTGTTCAATGCAGGATGTATCAAACACCGCGCAAGTCTCCTCTGCTGTGTTAACACTCTCCAATGCAGATGGCAATTTTGGGGTGTATTCCCCCAAAGCTGTCACTGAGAGCAGATCTGACCTTGCCCATCTGACACCACTCTTACAAATCCCACCTCTCTACTCCCTGCATTTCTGCCATACTTTTGCAATATTTAAATCATCAGGAAAACCCTAGCAAACAAGGAAGCTGTCCCTCAGTCTTAGAGAAATACTGTTTCCTTTTTTTTTCTTCTGCACAAGTGCTCTAGGCACCCTGAAAATCATAACACAACAGATCCAGGAAAAAGTCTGAAGTTGCCCAACCTACGCATGGTAAAATTACAAGAAAAATTACTCCGTGACAAAGGCATGACGACCCCAGTATGCTTATCCTGGCAAAAGAACAACTGATGCTGTCATCCGGTGTTTGATTTATGAGGCAATAATGATTGCCTGTGATTTTGATCCTGCAAAAGTTAAAATAATATCCTGTATTTCAGACTCCATAACAAAACTCTTTCTGAAGGACTCTTCTGTATGCAGCAACACAACAAACTTTTGTACCTCATAAAGAAAAAGTCCAAATATTTAAACATTTTCCTTTGCAATTTCTGAAATAGGTGCAATTTAAAATGACCTCAATAGCAATTCTAAAAGACTGATGGCCCAAGGACCAGCGAGACTTGCAAAAGACAGTGAACCACAGAGGATGCTTTTCTTAAAAAAAAGGTCTGAGCACCTTACTTGGCAGTCCAAGGGAATAAACACATACCCATTTAGCTGACTGACCATGAAACTATATTAATGCAATGGTCAGTTAATCAATTTATTTACAGGAAAACACAGTGAAATGCTGAAATAATAAAAAATAATAATTAAAAAATGAGACTCACAGCTTGTCCCCATACTCTGGACCTAGAAATAAACAGAAAACAAGCAAGAGAGTCAAGTGGGAAAAGCAACAGTCTGAATTATAGTGGAGGCAGGAGCCCAGAGATACAGGTGGAAGGGATATATAGGCACATATGTACAAATGTATCATATGTAAAACACATGGAGCAACATATGCTTTCTTGGAGCATCAACGACGAGCAAAGGAGCCACTGTGTTATGGAAAAATTGGAGCTGGAAGACTTGTGAGCTATCAGGACTGAGGAACCCCAAGACCACAGAAGAGAGAAGCTGAAAACATCATAAGGAGAAAAATGCAATCAAATATATTTTAGTATTGAAGCAGATAATAAGCGATGCAAAAAAGAAGCCAGAGAGGAAGGGTATCTACTGCAGCGCTTCACTCCTCAGCGCCGGTGACTATTTTGCCACCCTGCGAGGCTGCTTGGGGCTAACACCACCACAAACCAGATCGGATGCTCAACGTCTTGTCTTGATTTTAGGTGAGAAAGACTCACCTAACGCTAAAGGTGGGACTGGCGATGCAGATGTCCCCAGGGGTTCAGAAGCACCCGCGCTGGCTGCTCAGGTGGGAAGGAGGGTCTTCTCCAGCGAGCATCATGCCCAGACACCCCAAGGCTGTGCCGTGTCCCTCAGGAAGAGGGAAAAGGTGTTTTACAAGGAAGCGAAGGTCCATGCTCATCTGAAACTCCTCTTCCTCGTCTCCTGCAGGGCTCCTGCTCGGACCTTGACTCAGGGTCCCAGGCATGAGTTCGGCAGCACCCAGGGAACTGCTCATGGGCAAAATTTACCCAGTCTGCAGGCCCTGGATCCAGCAAGCTTTACACAACCCCAAGCAGTTTGACCACCAGAAGAGCAGGTGAGCTCCCCACACCGAGAGAGCACGACGTGGGCTCAGGTCTCCTACCCAGGCTGGATAGCATCCCCAGCTGAGAGCTGCTTGGAGTGACCCAGCTTTCCAGCGCTGAAGGATTTTTCCCTCTGGAAAATAAGAGGAGAGGAGAGGATAAGGGAGAGGGTGAGGGAGAGGATGAGGGAGAGGAGAGGGAAAGAAGAGGGAGAGGAAGGCAGAGGGAAAGGACAGCAGTAACCGCAGCCCATTTTTATCCCTCCAACCTCTTGCTCCCCTCGAGCTCTGCCACATCCGAGTCCTTTTTTCTTTGAACAACCACATAGCGATAAGGTGATTGCATCCGGGTTGGTTTCCACATGGTAACACCAAAGAGCATTTATCACACGAGAATGATGTAAATGTGGTTTTCTCGTCTTCCAGTGATTGCCCGGCTGGCAAAAATAATAAGGTTAGAAAGTGTAACAATAGTTTTGAAACAAATAGGAGGAAAGTAAAGACAGGCAGTGTACTTTCCACACCAGTGCCAAATACACTACTGAAGTGGAAAGCAAATAGCTCTTAACAAGAGAAGCCACAATGAGCAAGCAGCTCTGCCCCTGCGAACGGCAGTGTCCGATGCCGATACAGGGAGGCAGGAAAGTCCACGTTCATCGCCTGCTAAAGCTGCAGGACTGCTGAAGGCTGCCTTGTGCGGGGCCAGTTAATAGCCAGAGCGGTTGAAACGCGGAGGATTAAACAGCCTTGGCACACGTGCGAGACCCCTGTGCGAGTAGCGGGACTGCAGGACTCTGTTCCGCAAGGGCTGTTGGAAGGCAGCGCGGCTGCAGCTGGGGGCGCGTGGCTGCAACGGGGGGGACGAGGGACGTAAGGGCTAACGTGGGTGAGCGCCCGGCGAGCAGCGTTCCCGACGGGCCAGCAGACCTGGCGGAAGGGTTAAAAAACCCGCGTCGGGATTTAAGACCAGGGACAAAACGACGCGAAAACACCTGTCTCCCCGCTGGGGAGGAGAATCCACGCTGCAGGCAGTGCTGGTGCGGAGGGCTATTTTACTGCTGTTTTTATTATTATCTTTTTACTTTCGTGTTTTCTTTTCCCCCCTGGAGCTTCTCCCCTTGCTGTCCCGGGATTTATCCCGGGATTCGGCCCCGCGCGGAGCTGCGGGCGCCGCGGGGGCCGCGGGCCGGGCCGAGGTCCCGCCCCGTCGGGCGGGC
>VWPW01006131.1:213083-263684 GCA_013389825.1 Crypturellus undulatus
GGGGCCGGCCCGGGTCTGAGCGGGTCGGGTCGGGCCGGGCCGGGCCGGGACGCGCCGCGCCGCTCCGCTCGTGGGGCTGCTGCGAGCCGGCCCCATGGCGAGCACGTCGGCGGAGATCATCGCCTTCGTGCTGAGCATCTCGGGATGGGTGCTGGTCTCCTCCACGCTGCCCACCGACTACTGGAAGGTGTCCTCGATCGACGGCACCGTCATCACCACGGCCACCTTCTGGGCCAACCTCTGGAAGACCTGCGTGACCGACTCCACCGGCGTCTCCAACTGCAAGGACTTCCCCTCCATGCTGGCGCTGGACGGTCAGCTGCCCCCCCGTGCCCCCGCCCGCCGTACCCAGGGCTGGGGGAGGTGGCGCCTGGGGAGGGGGGGCACCATGGGGGCTGTGGGGGCCGTGGGGCAGCGACTCGGCCCGAGGGGTGTCCCCAAAACGGGCTGCATCGCGGTGTAGCAGGACCCGCCGGCTCCGCTATCTCCTTTGCTGCGGCCGTTGTTTTCCGTCGGGAGACTCAAAGGTGGACTCGGCACACCAAAGGCTGGGGCTGCTTTTTTCCTCCCCACCTGTCGCCACTTCTCCCTTGCGACGGCCGTGCCGCGGCTGGCGGGGGAGGACAAGTCGTGCCGTGTTTGTCAGTGCTCCCTTTCTTTTCCATTCCTGCCCTCCTCTCTGCACGGTTATTCCCTCCGAGGTGATGGCCTTGCTGATAAATGACCGTGTTAAAGGCTTGCCACGGGCAGGTATGCGCGAGTGATGCATCGCGGGGCTGGGGTTCGCGGCGATGCTGTTTCAAAGCCAAACTTGGGAGTTTTATGACGGCGCCTGTGACTGTGGGCTGAGGAGGTGTCCCCCGCGTTTCTTTCCTCATCCAGGAGCAAGTGTTTTTTACTCATCCTGGAAACCCTAGTGGGAAACTGAGTCACTGCAAGACGTCGTTAAACTCTCACTTGATAAATCGGTGCCAATTAGAGCTTTGGTAGGAACAGTGAAAGTGCAGGTGGCACCCGCTCACAGCCACCGTGTCTGTGGGCAGGACGGAGGAGCCTGCGCGCTTCCCCGGCGGCTTTGGTGCTCCAGGAGGAGTCACCTCGGCCAGTCGCGCTCTGGCCAGGCACCTCCTTGGAGCCGGGGCCTGAGGCGAGTGGTTTGGGTGCGAGGAGAAGGAATCGTGGCAGTGTCCAGGGGCTGAGGTTAAAGGTACCAAAGCAAGGGGACGGGGCAAGCCCTGCTGCATCGTAGGATGTTACCGTCGGATGGAGACAGACCTTTCCTCGAGGCTCTCCTGACCCAATTCCATGGTACCAGAGTGGCGTCCCGGTGCACCGGCCGGGCGCCCGACCTCGGCTGGCGCCGGCAGCCCTGGGCACACGGTGGCGGCCCCGAAACGCCGGCTCCTGGCTGTGTTGAGCTGCGCCCGCAGGTACAGAGCGGTTGCCGGCGGCTGCTAAAAGCCCCGCTCGTGTAAGAGGGCCGTCTGCAGTCGCAGAGGGAAGAGGAGGAAGAGCAGCTGCGTCCCCGTGGCCCCCTTCTTCAGGGCTTATCCCGCAAAACCTTTGCTACCGGGTGGCGCTCCGCTCGTCTCCCAGAAGCGAGTTCCAGCAGTTAACAGTTGTGCTCTGGAACCCTGTCCTGCCCCTGAAGGGCAGGAACTCGTTCTTGACAGAAACATCTCCAAACTGCACCCCCAAGGGTGCCCCGTCCCGTTCTCGCGGCCAGGCCACTTATTGGCAGCATGAGGAGGTTTGACATCGCTGCCTCTTACCAGGATCTCCGGGGGCCAGATCCCGGTTCCCGGCCACAATCCAAATAAAAAGTGGGTGGGAGAGGGAACAAAGTTGTTGTTTGTCGGAGCAGCGGCCTCGTCCCGAGGTGCCGGCATCTCCGGTGACCCTGCTGGGCGTGCGCGTCCCCTCCGTGCCCCGGCCGGCCCGCAGCAGAGCACATACCTTGGGGCGGCCGTGCGTCACGCCGAGCGCAGAAGAACCCGGGCATCTGCCGGCAGCCGGCTCTGCCCCTGGCCCTCGCGTAGCCTCTGTCCTCCCTCCTCTTCCTCCTTGCACAAGACTCGCTTTGCTGAGCTGCATTTTGTGTTCTGTCACAGGAGACGCAGGAATGTCATCACTGCGTCCTTGGGTAGGGGCTTCCCAAGAGGCAAACAAGGACAGATCCGGCTTCCCGTTTTCTGTGCCGGTTTTGTGAGCAGAAACCATAAGCCCCCTGGAGAGGGAAACCAAGTTGCAGCCTTTGATATGGTAGGGCAGGCTGGGGAAATATGTTGCAGCTTGTGTTGTTCTTCAAGGGTAGCTCCGCTCCTTCCTCACGTATCTGGTGAGCATTTTCCTAGCAGAGCAGCTGCTTTCTAAGGCAGTATTTATTTGCTGTATTGGAAAGCTCCAAATTTTGCTGGAAACCATGTTAGGAACCATTGCTCAGGTATGTGACAGCATCATCAGAGTATATGTAACCAGAGTATTACCATGCCCATGCCCGGGCATCCCAGGAGAAGTCTTGCCCTTTTGTGGTGACCACAATTGAGCTTGCGTGAGGAGCAATCAGGAGAGTGAGGCTCTTCCCCACGTCATTGCCGCATGGAGGGGCGTTGGGCTGTGGAACTGGATTCCTCCAAGATAAACTGGCATCAGCAAGAAAATCGGAGATAGACCTGGGGTTGTCCTCAGGGCACTAACAGGCTTTTGGGCCATCACACCATCCTGGTGGCTGTCAGAGGAAAAATGACATATGATGTCACCCTAACGGCAGGCACAAAATGTGACAACATTTTGTATACAACCAGCTCTGGTGAGGCTGAACCTGGAGTAGTGGGTGCAGTTCTGGGCTCCCCAGTACAAGAGGGATATGGAGCTTCTAGACAGGGTCCCGCGTAGAGCCATGAAGATGATTAAGGGACTGGGGCATCTATTGCATTAGGAAAGACTAAGCAATCTGGGCCTGTTTAGCCTGTAGAAGAGAAGACTGAGAAGGAATATTACCAATATGTACAGACACCTGAGGGGAAAATGTAAAGAGGATGGGGTCTTTTGGTGATGGCCCGTGAAAAGACAAGGGGTAATGAGTACAAGTTGAAACACAAGAAGTTCCATCTCCATGTGAAGAAGAACTTCTTTCCTGTGAGGGTGACAGAGCCCTGGAACAGGCTGCCCAGAGAGGCTGTGGAGTCTCCTTCTCTGGAGATCTTCCAAACCCGCCTGGATGCCACCCTGTGCCACGTGCTCTAGGTGTCCCTGCTGGAGCAGGGGGGTTGGACTAGGTGATCTCTAAAGGTGCCTTCCAACCTCAATCGTTCTGTGATTCTGTGATCCTATGACCAAAATGCCCTTTGCTGCCCGTGGCACTGACGTTCCCTGCAGGTTACTTTTGCGCACTAGTGCTCATAGGTGGAAACCGAGCCACGAAGCCACCTGCCCAAAGCCAGTCCTATCAGTTACAGCGGTTCCTACAGGGGAACAAGTGACCTTTTGAAAGAGCACAGCGGAACAAAACCATGTGATAAAAGAGGGTATTAGAGCTTAGGAAAACACACAGAAGCGCGAGTGCCCTGGGTGTGTTCTGCTGGAAAGAATCTGCACTCTCTCCATAAGACAACCTGTGGCGCTGCACGTGACGCGGACCCCGAGGTGCCACCGGAGCTGCTTGCTGTGAGAGTGGCAGCCCCCACGGCAGGAGGCATTTCTTGTGTCGCCTGCACTGTGGATATATGAATTCTTGCTGACTCTTTGACTCGCACGAGAGTACTGAGGCAAGAAAGACGATAGCCTAGTAAGATTAATTTGAATGCAAGACAAAACACATTTGTTTAAGAAAGAAAAACCACACACATGAGATAGATAGTTTTCTCTTGGAATGCTGCTAAACATGACTTTATGAGTAATACATGCTTGTCTGCTTGTCTGTTTAAAACCTAGGGCTTTCTGGCACTTTGGCTGTTCATTTGGGTAGTCACAGAGGCACAGAAGGGCTGAGGCTGGAAGGCACCTCTGGAGATCATCTAGTCCAACTCCTCTGTTTAAGCAAGGTCTCCTAAAGCGCGTTGCCCACAGCCTTGTCCAGATGGCCTCTGAATGTCTCTGAGGAAGGAGGCTCCACAATCTGCTCCAGTGATCCAGCCACCTCACAGTAAAGAAGTTTTTTTCTCAGTATGTACATAGTTAGGTACCAGCTTTTGACAGGCACTGATGCAAATGCATATAATAAATATTTGGAAAGGAGGTAGTCTTTGGTCTTCAGTCAAAGAGCATGAAAAAATTGGCAACTCCCCCATACGCTTCTCTCCATCCTAAGTCTTAGAATGCAGTGTTCTTGTTTTCCAAGAAGCACAGAAGTTTAATCACTGGTACAGCCAAATGCTGTCCAACACTCACTTTTAGCCTGAGTCCGAGCAAGAGGAAACCGAGGTTTGGTGAAAATGTTGATTTTTGCCCATTTATGCTTGTCAGTACTTCAGTAGCCTACCAGATCTCACAAAGTCAATCTGTACTTCCTCATTAGTGCTGTAGATTGTCACCTTTTCATAAGTTTTGTTCTAAAAGTAGATGCCAGTGGGATAATCACAATAGTGAACTGCCCCACGTCAGAGTCTGGCTTGGCCTACCGAATTTGGTAAAACATTTAGGGAGGAAGGTTATTCATTCAGCAGAGCTGAGTGGCGCTCCAAGTCATGCTATTTAAAATTGAAAATGATCTGTGGGTGAGTTAATTATTTCTTGTTGCCTCCACCTACTTTAAACCTATGTATTGACCTTCAGTAACAGTTGCATTTCAGCCATGTTGTTTCTAGCAAATGCCACTTCTTTTGGTTGGGGTGAATATTTACTATTTCTCCTTGGTTCAGGCATAAATAAAAATTCAGAGGACCTTTGGGTAAATGTGTTCATGGTTCAGCACCTTAATGTGTCACTTAACTACTAACTGTGTCCATAAATTGGACCTGCCAAAAATAATAGTTTCTTTGCCACTTTTCACCTCATGATTTACCTAAGTGTGCATAATATTACAAGAGATACATTTGCATAGCAGACAAAGAAGTAAAAGTGGAATTTTGCAGGCTTCCTATAGCAAAATTAACCGCACAAGACTGCTTTCTTCTGACTTGGGTCTTATAAACCAAGAGCCACGCTTCTCCTGCTGACATGGCCTTGAGTTAAAAATGAAAAAAAATAAGAATATAGAATAAGGATTTGATAAGTTTACCTATCATCACAATTTGACGCTCACTAATTTGGTTTTACTCCACTTTCCCTTAAGGAAATTCGCTCCTTCCATGTTGACTGGAAGGGGAGTTATCTCACCTGATTTCAGATAACTGCAGTAGAGCTGTTTGCTGTGAATCACCTTAGGCTCTTGTTATGACCCTTGAGAGAAAAGTAGAGAAAAATTAAGTACAATTAATGAGAGAAAAATTAAGTAACAATTCATCTGCTCTGTTGTAGGCAGCTATATTAGGATATGGTGAATAACACCTTGGTTATTCTTGGTGAAAAACTATTTGGGTTTCTCAGTTGATTATAAAGCATCATTTGGTTAGGTGAAGACCAGAAATGAAGAAGATTTTATAGTATATGATGGCATGCTATATAGAATGGTTTACTTTTAAGTATATCCATAGTTTTTTGTGTTCTTGGAGATCGCAAGAGAAAATTGGGATATCAGAACCAGGCAGAGCTTGGCCAGACAGCAGTCGTAGACTGGGGCTGGTCTTTGCACCGTAGTTCTTCTGTTGGACGTTCCTCTGGTGTTTTCAGAGGTGGCCCCTGTGCTAGGGGACAGGATGGTGCTTTGCCATTCTTTGAGCGGTGCCTGGGGTAAGTGAAGGCATCTCTGCCACGATGTTGGGGGACTACGTAGGGGATCCTGATCGCACATTTAGGGGTTTGAGGGGAATCACCTCATGGTTGGTGATGTAGGACCAATGTCCCTTAGCAGAGATTGGAGGAGAAGACCAGAGTCAGTAACTGTTGCCTGACTAAGCGGTGCTGCAGTGGCAGCGGGCGAGAGGGTTGTCGGGTCCAGCGAGAGGGTCACCGGCTCCAGTGTTGGCATGCGTCACTCCTCACGTATCCTGAAAAGCTTTCAAGGAACAGCAACGTGACAAAAACCTTCTGTCCTAGGAGCAGTCACGTCCTAGGTTTTCCAACAGCCACTAAGAGAACATGCAGGCCCTGCTTGTCAAAATATTCTGGATTAATGTATTAGTACATATAGCACAATTAGTACATTAGCAGAATAGAAATCTGGAAACCAAAAGAAAAAGTTGTTCTGCATACAAATAGCAGGATGGTTTTCCAGCTCAAAGTTCAAACAGGGCAATAATGTTGAAGCAACACTATAGCAAGGGAGAACATATTTATTTGAGGTGGGTTTCTGGCAGAACTGAAGGTGTCTTCTTTACCTTCTTTCAAAATCCGTTTTTGTAAATGGTGATATACTATTACATATAAATAAGAAGAGCTATTTCACCTGATTTTAGATATCTGAAAGTTAGATGTGTAACGAATGAAATTGTTGGCCTATACTTCATTTATCATCAATGGAGAAAAGGGTTCCTCCAGAGGGCAGCACATCTACCCACCACAGGGTTCTACCTTATTAGTTCAGACTTACCTAATTATAATGCCAGACACCTTAAGCTGGTGCAAATGACTCTCTCTCTCTTATATTCCAGAATTAGAGCCTTATGGCAGTTGCAGTTATTTGATTTAATGTTATTTTTCTTTAGCAGACGGGTTGGTGTGCCAGAAGATGTCTGCATGAATGTAGAGGGATTATAGACAAATGCCAGTAGGTTGTGTTCAAAGACACACAGTGCAGCAGCTGAATTCTGCAGGACCAAGAAGACATGGTGTGATGTGCTCCAAAGTGCTGCTTGTGTGCTGGAAATCAATGATATTTTAAGCCTCTCATTCATGTTCAAACATAAGGGTGGTCATCCTGGGCTGGACCAGAACTCGTCTGTCTCCAGCAGTGGTCCAAGTGGTCCACAGGAAGAGTCTAACGACAGCCCAGACTGTGTGATGGCTTCTCCCGGGATCTGATCGTGTGCAGCTCAGGGACTCCCCAGCCAGATGTGAATTTCTCTTTAATTTATCCGGCATCTTTCACTCAGGAAGCCTGTGTAAGGCTGTAGCACCCACAGTGTCCTGGGGCAAGGAATTCCCCAGCTTAACTGTGTGCTACATGATCAAACACCCCTTTGTTTTTGTTTTGCCTTCTGTTTTCACTTGCTGAACTCTTGTTCCTGTTTTAGTATAGTATTTAACACCTTCATTAAGGTCTTCCATACAGAAGTTGGGCGCATTCAGCACATCTCCAAAAGCAGAGAAGTGTGGTTTGTGTGGTGAGAGTTTTTATTGCAAAGAGATCTCAGAAGGCAGAAGATACCAAGCAAACAGTTATCCCAGGACCTGATTCCAAGGTGCTTGGAGTATCCTGAAAAACCGCGCGTGGTTGAAGCCAGCCTCTCCTCGCTGCTCCTGGTGCTCGCTGCTCACGCTGCGGCTCGCTCTCAGCCTCGCCGCCAGGTCGAGCACGCGTCGAGCAGCCTCCGCGCAGACGCAGCGCTGCTCCGCGGGAGGTCCAGCTCTGCGAGCGCTGATTAACACCCAATGCCGTGCGGAGCGAAGGGAGCTGCGGTGCGGCCCGGCGCGGTCCCCGCTCTAACCTGGTGTTCCGCCTTGTGATTGCAGGTTACATCCAGGCCTGCAGAGGACTCATGATCTCTGCCGTCTGCCTCGGTTTCTTTGGGGCCGTGTTTGGACTGGTTGGGATGAAGTGCACCAAGGTTGGAGGCGCTGATCACACTAAAGCTAGGATAGCTTGCTTAGCTGGATTGATTTTCATACTTTCTGGTAAATATGACTTTATTTCTCTAAAGTTTTTATATTTGAAGTTGTATTAGAGCTGATTGATTGTTTGTCCTCAGAGATCCACGCACGATACCCCGTGGTTTCAGCAGCTGCAGGGTCAGACCCAACGCACCTTCTTCTGATCCCACTGAAGAATTTGTCTTTCCTTTTTCAGGGCTGTGCTCTATGACCAGTTGTTCCCTGTACGCGAACAAGATTACGTCCGAGTTCTTTGATCCTACTTTTGTTGCACAAAAGTAAGTACTTTTCTGTTACCCACAAATCTTTCAGAGAAAGAGAGCTCAGATTTCATACCACACACCAGAAGTCATTTACACGGAAAGCAGATGCTCCTACCGTTGCACAAGAACGAAGAGTGGTTTGCAGTTCTGCTTAATTGCATTACCCAACCATGAGCTGAAGTTTAATGAACTGATGCATCCCCATACGGTGCTTTGTGCCCAAGCTTGTGATGGGATCATCNGTACGGTGCTTGGTTTGTAATCCTTGTGCCCAAGCTTGTGATGGGATCATCCCATCGTGACGTGATGGGATTCTGCAACACTCCCCACAGAACAACTCTGGGTGTCGTCACAGTTATATTTATATCAAAGATGCAGAAAAAAAAGATATCAGAAGACACTAATTTGGCAAGAAATTTAATGGGAAGTGAAAAAAATTGTTTCCTTTTGGATAGATGATGGTTTTCATAAAGGTGCTGAACATTACACAGGTCTTGATCCCTTTGGAGAAGAGGATTTTACAGGCTCTGCATTTTTTTAATTTTAAAATCCAGATGCCTAAAAATTTGGATTTTAAACTTTATCATAGTCCATACCATCACTAATATCAATGTTCAGGTTGTTTTGGCTGTAAGTGTGATAAAATTTTAGGGACTGAATGTTTACAGATCGGCAAGAGCCATATCAGAAATAATGAGCATCTATAAAACTCCTTTTAAAATACTGGGGTCTGCAAGTCCAAAACACCAGGATTTACCAGCCACTGTGTGGATTTTTGCTTTATATCTTAGCTACCAAATTCAAAAATGTTGGCCATAAATTATAGCATCTTAGATTGTCATGAGCTGATTTCTTTTGTAATGTAAACTTCCCTTTAAAAGCCTGATACTACTTCTTTTTTCTTGAGAACAAGTCAATATTAGTTTCCTTCCCAAGTCTGCTGTAGTTTCTGCTGGTTTCACATGCTGGAAACAGGATCCAAAGGCCACCAAAGAAACCAGGCTGAGTGCTACTGTGAAGAAATGAAGATTGGCTGTATCGCCAGCAGTTAATTATGGAAGTTAATTATTCATTAGGCTTACCGGTAGTCGTGGGAAATACCTGAAATATTGCCAGCATCCCCTTTGCTCTATACTATGTCCCTGCTCTGTTGTGAAAGAGCAGGCAGAATTTGCAGCAGAGTTTGCCAGGCAGCAAATGAGAAATCCAGTTTAAAATATTCAAATAAAGGTCGCGAAACACCCTCTCCATAATTCCCGTAGAAGGAATGTAGCACAACAGTGAGCACCCATAGTAGATTGCTACTATGCAAAGAGTAAAGGCAGAGGGGAAAACCAGGTGTTGCAATTAGAGTGATGCAGCTGACGCAGTGACCTTGCGTCTGGTTAAGGTGATGGTAGCATTTGGCTGCTTTCTCTCTGAGTTGGGGTAGAATATGCTGAGGAATTTGTTTCATGCTTTCTGCAAGCTACATGTTGAGGTGTGATGCCGAAGCATTGAATAGTGCATTTCTGGTGTATCATGGAAATTTGGCACTGGTCCTTAACTGGCAGAGGGGCTGCTGTGGGCTTCAGCCGTTCGCCGTGTGCTGCCCTTTGCTCGCCTTACGTTCTTCTGGTGGCAACGGAAGGGAGGCCTGAGGCCTGACAGCAGATGGCACAAAATATTGAGCACTGTTTCTGTTGACAGAATTTCGCTCCATGCTTCAGCATTTGGAGGAAGGACCCAAGCATGGATGGGCAGGAGGAATCAAAAACCTACCCAGGGCCTGTCCAAGAGCCTTCCAATACAATTTTATGTCTTCAACTTGAGGAATGACAGGCATCTCCAGAAAAAGCTTACTTAAAAAGAAATCTTAGGCTGAGTTTTACGTTTGGATGCTGTAGTTTGCATTAGAATTTTAAAACAACTTGAAACGCTTGTGTGTGACAACACACGTGGAGCTGTAGGAACAGCATTGAGCTCCTGGGTACTTGCAGCCAAGAGGAATTTCATTTTTCTAGACACCTCTAATAGAAGGAAAATCTCTGCTTCTCTTTTCCTGTCTTGCTAAAGCTGTTTCCAAAGCTTCCCTTGGTTGTTGCTTTACTGCTTTTAATAAAAGCTTCTTTAATCTTTATCCTTTTTTCCCCTTGCTAAAATTTGAGCTCTGTAATCACGACTGTAGTTACTGAAGAATGGAGAGCATTACCCAACCACTTGGATAAACTACACACATAGTTTATGGAGGGCTGTTTGCCTCAACCTTTTTCCTGTGAACTGACCATGCACAGTTCACACAGGCTTCTTTTGTCAGCTGTTCTATCATTTCTTGCACCCCTTTCTGTGCCTTTATTTTGCTCTTCTAAGTGCTCAGATTTCATTTGGGGCTGAGGGACCTAACTGAAGAGAGAAGTGAAGAGTATTAGCCTACTTTTTTGCATTGCCACATTGCCACATAGCTTTAAATCTGTTTTTCTTTTTCCAAGAACCTTAAGAATTAGATGGATAGCTGTGTTGATTCATTGAGAAGATATGCTCTGTATATATGCTCTGGATTTTACGAAGTTGGCTAATGAAGTTTCAGCTAGTTTCCTCAAAAGTTTGCTTCACAGTCTTAATGTATGTAACAATTAGGCAATTTGTATTCCTTATTGATAATAGACTTCATTTCACTGCATTCTGCCTCTCTGGATTAGAGTAAAACAATCTGCTCTTCACCTGCTCGTTGAGTTGAAGGTGCCTTTCAGTTCAGCACGGTTGAGCTGTAGTCCTTAGTGGTCGCCAACGTTAGCCTCCTCCTCAGTGTCCTGTTCTCCTCTGATCAGCCATCAGTTTCTGAGTGATCTTTTTTCACGCGGATTTCATTGGCTTTTCTTCAAAAAAAAAGTCCTATATCTCCAGTATTCTTTTCAGGAGACATCAGTGTATTTAATGTTCTTGAATATGGTACATAGTGGATTTTGGATGACTTTTGGTATCCAAAATATGAAAAATTTGATTGGATAAAATCCAGGGAGCCATGCATGGGCTGATATACAATTGAAAATTAGAAAGTTTCCATACAGGTGTTGGTGTAAGTTGAAGAAGCCTTTATCTGTGCAAAGATGTTGAGGAAAGGCCCATTTGGCTGTGCAGCTCATTAACCCAGCAGGAGTGGGGGCAGTAATCTAAAAGCCTCCATGCTTCCTCATGCATGTTGTATTATGGAAGATGGTTAAAATGTACAAACCACCCCAGGAACAAAGACCAGACCCCATGTCTTCCCAAACAGTAGGCAAGAGTCAGGCAGCCCCTTTCCACCCCTGCTTAGTCTTGAATTATGTTTTTGTGCAGTGGAAGAGCTTCCCTACAGGAGATAGGAGTTGGTTCTCCTCTCTCACATCTGCCTCCAGCAAAGCGTAGTTTACTCCCCGTTAGGTGGAGATGTGAAAATGGGCGTGTGTTACCGCTTCCCTTGACAAACGGTCTGGCAGTTAAGTTGTGAGAGCAGCAGCTCCGCTGGCTCTAGGTCCAGCGGCGTCCTAGGTGATGAGTGCTCATCTGCTCTTGATCGGATGAAGCCCAGCCCTTGAATAGATGGAAGGGTGGTTANAAAATGGGCTTGTGTTACCGCTTCCCTTGGCAAATGGTCTGGCAGTTAAGTTGTGAGAGTGATGAGTGCTCATCTGCTCTTGATCGGATGAAGCCCAGCCCTTGAATAGATGGAAGGGTGGTTAATCTAGAGGAAACTGACTCGGATGGAGGGTTTTGTGGCCACAAGGAAGCAGTGGCTGCTGCGGGCGGCGGAGGGGCTGTTGCTGGTGACCTGCAGTCGTGTCCCTGCTGGGAGCAAGGCTGCCCCGCCAGCCTCCATGCAGCAGCAGCTCCGGAGGCAGAAGCGAACGGGCACGCAGGACACGCGGGCCCCTCTGTGCGCGTGTGTATGGGCATGGTTTATTGACCCAGACACATGCGTGTATGCACAGATGTGTGTGCTACGCACCATGTATACGTACATAGATGGACACGGGGGAACAAATGTGGGGTGCTGCAGGGGCCCCAGCTGTCCACGGAAGCACGGCCAAAGGATCCCATAGCCACTTAGCCCGTGGATCTAGGATGAGGTCTGTAGGGAAAGGCACTCCGTCCGGTTGTGCGGGCACGTAGGTATTGCAGGAGTGCACCAAGGGGACGAAATTTCCTTCTGGAGTAAAAACGTGTTGATTTTTTTTCTGTGAATAATGTGTCAAATACTGAAAGTAATTTATTAAAAATGTAATTTAGTTGTTTCATTCTGAAAAGAAATTTCCCTCTGCTTGTACTGAACGCGTTTGTTCACTCATAGGTATGAACTAGGAGCAGCCCTGTTCATAGGCTGGGCTGGAGCGTCGCTCTGCATCATCGGCGGCAGCATCTTCTGCTTTTCCATAGCAGAAAGCAGCAGTGCCCCAAGGTAACGCGCGAGCCGCACTTCCCCAGAGAACCAGGATTAACCCCTTTGTGCCTGCTGGGTGCAAGTCTGGTTACTTTCCCAAAGTACCTCATGAGGTACCGTGAAAAGGATTGTAGGGAGGAAAGCAAATAGTGGGATTTAAGGATAATTCTCCATCATTAATGTAATTTTAAAAAGCTACTGACTCCATAAAAAATGTATTACATATACTTAAAAGGTTTATAATAGTTGGAAAAAGATCAACTTGGTGATGTAGGGAATGTGGTTAGGTACCCTTAGGAATGCGAGTGGAACACTTGGGGACAGGTTTCTTTGGCCCAAAACATCAGGTGAGAAGGGACAGAGCTGAGGGCCAGTGGTGGTGGTGGCGGCAGTGGAGGAAGAGAGATGATGGGGAAGAGGCACAGCTGGGGTGAGGAACTGTTAACGTGGGATCTGCCACAGCCCAAACGATTCATCTGCTTGGGCCCCTAATTTTCTTGGTCATGAACATGGGGCACACGCTCACATGGAAGTGAGCTGAGACGCTGGAAGGTGAAACATCAAAACGGAATGAGAGGGCACTTGAGTAGATGTCCCCTCTGCTCCTGCCTCAACCCCTGTGCATTTCCTCTAGCTTTGCATCAGTCCAATGCTTGGCTATGGAGCTGTTGCCTGTTGTGCGGAAAGCTGTGACCAGGCGGTTGTCTTTTCTCTTCAGGAGGGGATACGTGTATAACGGAGCCGCATCCGTGATGTCTTCCCGCACAAAGGTCCACACCAGCGTCCCGGACAAGTCCCCGCCAAAGCACTTTGACAAGAACGCGTATGTTTAATTGTACTGGCCCAGGACCCAAAGCCAGGTCTAAAAATCAATTTGTAAGCTTCATTCAGAGAGTGATTCTTTTTTCCCCCCAAACCCAATGTAATTACCACTAAGACGACGATTTTTTAAAATATTAACTTGCAGCTTTTTACATATTGATGTAAATTTTTTAATACAATATTTTAAGATTGATGTTGGTGGTGTCAAGTTCATACCTGCAAATCACATGCTCACGTTGCTTTCTAGAACAAACGGGCAAGGTATTTACGGATGCGGCATGTCCGCACGGCCCCGACACGTAGCTACTGCGGAGCGCCCTCCAGCCGGCCCCGCTCTGTGCCGGCTCCTAGGGAAAACGCCGCGACACTGCTTTGATTTGAGAGCGCGTCATGGACGCGGTGCCCGGCAGAGCCCAGGGGTGCGTGGCGGAGCCCAGGCTCTCAGGGCGTTAGTATGTAGCCAGGAATGGGAGCGAGCNCGCGACACTACTTTGATTTGAGAGCGCGTCATGGCCGTGGTGGAACCCAGGGGTGCGTGGCGGAGCCCAGGCTCTCAGGGCGTTAGTATGTAGCCAGGAATGGGAGCGAGCGGCCCGTTGGGCATCTTGGAGCGCTAGGAAGAGGCTGGGGCAGGAGAAGGAAGCGTCTGGGCAGGCAGAGCAGCACCGAACAGCCTCAAGCGGCTGGGTTAAGCAACGGGAGGGAAAAACCCTGGGTGATACCAGCTGGGCTGCTCCGCGAGCGACATTCCTGCAGGGCTGAGCGAGTAGGAGCGTGCAGTGCTCGGCAGCGCCTTCCGAGCTGGTCTGCAGCTAGTTAGAGCAGTGCAGAAATCCAGCAGGTGCTTCTGCTTTGCCTGTCTATAGAAATGTGAAAGCTTTTGCGCAATGCAAATTCACATAAAGATGAGGGATTATGAATAACCGCAAAACACTTTCTAGACTGAGATCCTATAATTAGGCGCAAAATCAGGGTCTATCCTGACGTCTGAAGAGCTGAACCCTCGGAGTAGCGTTAAATTGGCTACTTTGGGAAAAAAAAAAACATGTAAATATGAACAATGATTAGCCTTATTTATTTATGGCATAGTGTGATAGAAGATGAATGTCTTATATCTGATACCATCTAAAATACATCAGAAATACAAATCCATTCAAGCTCTTTATTTTATTTTCGTATTTCAGCTAGGTTAAAACAGCATTGTGCTTTTCTTGAGAAGCTACTTGGGCAAAATGAAAATAAGAAAGCACTAGCTCAGTGGCAGGTCACTACTTTTCTTACCTCAGCTTGGTGTTCTTATTTCTTTCCAGTTTCTGTAACCTTATGTTAACTTGCGTAAGACTCTATTCTAACAGGAAAAGAAACACAGAAAAAAAAATTAACTCTCCAAAATTGAAGATGTTCAATAATAATGAATTTTATAACTGAGGCTTTTTTTTTCATTTCGTGTTTATTGTAAACTGTGTTAGAAATGTAACATTTTAATACATGGAAATACTTTATTTAAAATGTTCACAATTTTATATAAAGTTTATGATAAAATACAAGAAAATATACATTTAAAAATCTTATAAAATAATAATCTGCAGTAAGTTCTGTTCATTGATTAACAGGATTTCTTACAGCTTCAGTCTTAGAAGTAAACAATAGAGGCAAAACCTTCAGCCTAGGGAAATCAAAGAGGCTTTTGCCATTGACTTCAGCTGCCCTAAGAATTAACTCTGAATTTCCGAGCAGCCATGGCCAGGCAAGGTGCATTTAAACACTCTCTGTTCCCAATTCTGGTTTGAAAGACAAAGGGCTCTGTAAACCACAGTATTCTTGGTTATGACATGAACAACATGACAAATGACTATGAAGCAATTTTGATGGTTTAAACTAAGTTTCCAAGCCCCACAGAACCCCCAAACCGTGCCTCTTATTAGGAACACAACAATCAGATATCTGAAGAATCACTCCAGTCTGTTACAGTGACCAAGCTGCTTTTTAACGTGCTTGTATTATCCACTTCATGAAGGCCTGTTAGAATAACAAAGAAAAAAAAATGTTAAAAATCGTTAGTGGTATCTTTGGGCTATTTTTCCATATATTAATCTACAACATAAAATCATGAGCTATGGGAACAAACACCTGTGGACTTCAGGAAGCCCAGAACTTCAGCCAGGGAGAAATTACAAATGCTGATAGTATGAAGGAAGTTTCTGTCACAGAATAAAATGCACAATACAAACAGTCAGTGTCAACATTACTTTCCTTTTAAAATTTACCTGAACATCTTTTCTATAAATATAATAGGCCCAGTTTTAACCTTTATTATCTGGAAATGTTAGGACTGGAAAATAATATAGACTAGTAATACAAAGTCATTTAGTGTGTACAATTGATGTTCTTCTCTTACCAGTGATTCAGATATTTATCTCAGCCTTGCAGGTCACAAGACATGGGTTTTCAACTAATTTAAGAGCTGATTTTTATTCTCAAGGCAAGAGAGTCATTCATAGTACCCTTAGCACCCATTTTGGAAAGCATAAACAAAATTTCCTGTCTGGTTAATTTTTAAGAGGATGGTTCAAGCATATTTTTTAAAACATCAAATTCAAGTGTTTGGTGTATTGTGTATTTACATGCAGATGTATATGTGGGTTTACATATTTATATACACACACAAACATACACAAACATGCATATGCATGTAAGTAAATATACTTTTTATACACACACACACGTATATATAGAAAAAGTACAAACATGCAACTTTTCTTTTTGTTCTTTTCCTGTAATTTCCCATACAGTATTTTACAATGTGCAATACACTACACAAGTTCTCCTCTACTTGTTTATGATGCTTAGGATTTATACTGTAAGAGCCTGCTGCTGTTACCTTCCTCTTTTGGTGCACTTGTCTTGGGAAGAGCCCACGCATGCACCACTGACGCAGCATTTGCCTCGGGTTTTGGAGCAGCCGGCACCTTCTGACCTCCCCCTGGTTTCAACAACAGAATGTCATCCTCTACAGATGAGATATCCCAGTCATCTTCATCAACTTCTGTGAACTAAAAGAATAAAAAACAGACATTTTTATCTCTGTGTCCATGAGTTCTTCCAAGACCAGGTTCTTCCATAAACCCAACAATGTGAAACTGTTGAGTAAAAGTGCAGAGAAGTGGTGCTTGGCCCTTTTAAGACCTATCACCATCATTTTAACCCCAACATATTTCAAATATGTCAATTATATTAATTCCCTACTATCCTTGCAAACCTATATATTTTTCAAAAAGTCAGGAACTGCAAAAATTAAATAGCCATTTCCATAACTGGCAAATAAAAGTGGTTTTTTTTTTTTTTCTTTTACATGTCTAACTGAACAGGGGTTGTCTTTGCTGGGAAATTAGCTTATCTGATATGATCGAAAAATCTTTTAGACTATAAATATGACTTACATTAAAGCTACCGTGTGTTATCTCGCAAGGTGGCAGTTTGATTAGCTGTATAAGCTTTCCTTGTTTACACTGCATAAATTTAACATTGCAGAAAGGGCCTTTTTAATTTTAAATTATTTAGAAAGTACAATTAAAAAATAATACATGGAAGAACCCTGGTGCTCAGAGATAGAATATGGATTCCTCCTAGGACTCATGGTCAGCATGTGCAAGTATTTTTTTAAGTAAAGTAGTAGATTTGCATAACGACTTGGTGAAGTGAGAGCCAAGTCAAACAGAGGAAGGCTGCGGGTCCAGGGCTGCTCTTATCTCGTCCACCTGAGAAGCAAGTGTCTCAGCTCTGGAAAAGGAGCCACAGCATTTCCCTGTTTGTCAGTCTGCTGTGGTTCGTGGCTGTGAGCCATTATCAGAGGGCTGCTTTCTCAGAAAGTTAATATCTAATTTCTCTGAACTTTGTGAATGTGACAATAAACTGTCGAATGGCCTTACACCGCACAGAGGCAAAAGGCAGATATTACTGGAAAACAATGCAAGTTATGTAAATACCAGAGAAAAGTCTGCAAATATGAACGTGTAGTGTGTCTTGACAGAAGTGAAGAGACTGAAGTAACATACTTCAATTCTTAACATTCATAACTGCTACAGTCTGATTTTCAAAAAGTGACAGATCACTCAGTGTGCTGTGTTATTAACATACCAGGATTCAACATTTCACTGCTTTAAATTATATACATTTGGAGGGTGTGGTCCTGAGAAAGACACAGTCACATATTCGGAAATGCTGGGGTGAGAGTTTCTTTGAATAGTCGCTCAGTCCAAAATGATTTTTAAAGTTCAAAATACAGAAAAAAAGAAGTCCCCTTTGAACAGAACTCCTCATACAGTTGGGATCAAATGTAACTACACACCACTACTCAAAGCTACAATGCATTTTTACTAAATCGAAGATTTATGCCAAAGGAATATTCCTTTATTCCAAAGGAATAAATCTATTTTCCTAATCCATACAAAATCTGGTAGGTGTGAACTCCAGGAATATGGCTACAGTCAAGCTGAAATATCACATTCCCTACAATGTTCTTAAAATAATTTCTGCAAAATGTAACCTCAAACATATGACAACAAGATGTCTTAGGAAGATTTGGGGGAACTTCAGCTGTGCATTTGGATAATAACTATTATCAGTTAAGCTAATAAAAAATGTGACCGTTTAGAGAAACCATCACTCCACTTGGAATTTTGTGTCTATGTCTTTGGGCACATTTGCAAATCGTCACTAAAATTTAAATAATTAAATTTTATATATCTACATTTAAACATACAAAGATGAGCATGAATGTGCATGTGTGCATGTAATTAGCAAAGAATACAAGATAGTGTATTGTTCTTCTAGGACTCCAGAAGCAAAGAGGAAACATCTGCTGAGCATTCGTAAAGCTCATTTCAATCCTACTTCCACATCACAATGCACTATTTCTGGATTCTCTATATCCTAAATTCATTACAGTAAAATATTTTCCACATCTTTAGAATAGTAATTGTAAGGTTTATTTTGCTCTTGAAGCCCAAAGCCCTTACTGTAGCGGCCAAAAGTATAATATAGCACATCTCCTAAATTTACTCTAAAATATATATTTTTTTCACTGTTATTTTGTATGATCTGAATTTGCAGAGTGTTTGAAAATGACATTTGGACACAAAATTACACATATACACAGTAGTCAGGTCTGGTTTGATGGTTTTATTCCTGGTGTGATTTGCAGCTCCCACGCGGTCGATGGACAAGGTAGGTGCTGCCAGTGATAAATAAAAGCACACAGCTAAAATGATTACCCAACCATTACAGTTCAAGCTGATTAACATCCCTTTCTGAAAACTGGTATAGAGGTGTCACTATTTATGTGAGGAGCAATTCTTCACCTAAAATATCAGACTATCATCTCAATTTCAGATTCAATCTCCAGGACACCCTAAGATATCAGTTTTATTATGGATAACATGCTTTTCAGTAATTATTATTTGTTTAGTTAAAAAAAAAATTGTCGGTTGCAGAACTATTGTTTGGCAACTGAAGTAAATGAGCACTAGCTGCTGTTGATTTCTGATCTAGAGTAACTTTTGGTCTAAAAAACTTTTTGGGTAAAGATCAATATCCATCAAAGTGGCTCACCAATTATGAAACTCTAAAGTAGGGGGAGGATGCAGACCTTACGAAAGCCTGAAAGGAGGTAAAGAACTTGCTCTGTTAGCATTCTGACTGTGATCATGTGCTAAACTCAATGCACAAACATCATTGCTACTTTGGCTGCAGTTTGAGGATAGCGTATGATTTGTAGATAGATGGAGCAAAACAAAGACCATTCACAGAAATGGAATTTGTCCCCTTTTGAAAATGCAGTAAAAGCCTGTATCAGATAAAGGTCTAGGAAAAAAAAAAAAAAACTCTGAAATACTAGATAAGCTAGGTAAGCAAACTGAGTTTTTTGTCCATCAGAAACAAGACTCTAGGAAAAGAAGAGTAAAGAAGAGCTGCATCTATGCTGCTAACACAGGAGGTAAAAGGATAGTGATAGTGCCCAAACTTCTGACAAGCTGCAGTGCTCCAGGGCAGTCACACTACAAGCTGCTCCCAGGCAATGTGGATGAAGAGGTCCCGTGTCACAGCTCACTCCTAAGACCCTTTTATAAACAGTGCAGAGGTACTCTCAAAAACTCCAAAACTTTCTTTGAGAAGACAGTTCCCCATTGAACCCACAGGCTCTCAGCAGGAAATGAAATGTAAAAGAAATAGATCTCGTTCCATTACTTAATGAAATAATAATGACTTATAAGTGATACCTTTAGTTCTTGCACCTCTTCTTTCTTAATAAATGCCTGTGCAACATTAACCCCTCCAACTGGTTTATTCTTATTTCCATGGTTAGAAAGACTCTTTCCAACTTGCTCGGTCATTTTTTGAATAACTGTTCCTAAAATTAATTAAAAAATATATTGACAATCTTCATTAACGAATAAGGCAGAAAAGATATCTTTCTGTGTCAGCAATCAATTGAATTGAGAGAAACAATTAAAAATATGTATCTATGTCTTCTCCCCAACACTACTAAAAATAATAGGCTTTTAAACCAATTATTTCATTCATATTTGTAGTTAAACTGATGTTAAATTCTATGTGTACTTCTTTTAATCATTTGGATACAAAATACATTAGTTTATATACACTTCTCCTCTATTAGCCTGCAAATTCAGCAGGTAATGTACTAAACTTTTCAAAGTTAAACTCTTTCATTCAATAGGTTCTGCAAGTCAAAAGTAGGTATTTAGGTGTCCACATATCACTTCCAAAATTCATCTTAAATATATAATCTTGAAATACCAACATCTTGAGATATGAACTGATGATGCATTTTTAATAGCAGCCAAATCAGCTCAGGAAGCTTCTCTGTTCCTCTCTTCCCTCCAATGCAGAGTTTATCACTCCTCCACTTGCACTGATGGAATCGCACTTGGGGCTTTACTGTAAACCCTCAAAGTGTCTTTCACAAAATAAAAATAATTAAATCCTGGAGAAAAGCTGTTCTAGGCTGAACTACCTCTCTGAAGCAGAGATCGTGTATTTTACGGCATTTATATAAAACAGCATGATACTGCTCTAACCCTATCTGACATCTCTGAGGACTATATGTTAGTGAAAGAACAAAGTAAGGGCACATATGCACTCAAAAGTGTTAATGTAAAGTAAGGCACATGCACTCCAAACTTCACAGTCTGGCTTCAATAGGTCTTCTAACGCAGAAATAGTATTAGTCTAGTCAAAATCATGCACAGCTCTTGTGACACTGTTTTCTTCCATGAAAGTAGTGGGAATAAAAAAAAAAAAAAAAAAAAAACCTTTTGAAGTTTTGGCAGGTGTTTCAGCTTCCTCCATTTCGCTTTCTTCAGTCCCATCCATATCACTTTTGCCAGGAGCCATCCGAAAAGCACTGACATTGTTGCTTGATGTTTTTGACTGCTTCTGCAGTAATTCTGGTGATATGTAAGCCTCCTTAATATCATCATCATCCACTTCTTCCTCTGAGCTGAATGGTGGAGTTCTAAGCCAAAACACAGAAGATCTGAGAACTTAGCAGGTTTCTGTGACTGCACTGATATACACATAATTAAGCTTCATTGTATTTTCTTTCAAGTAACATGCACATTTTTCTTATTTGGAAAAAAAAAACCAGCAACTTCCATAAATTCTCAGTATATATAAAACTGTTTAGAAAAAGTCATATTACTAAGTAAACAGAAATAGTTATCACAAAACAATCTCTTATACAGGCATGATTATCTCTGTCTAGGCAACTGTCTTTACAAAACCAACACCCCAGACATAGCAAGTCTTGCAAGACAAAGACATCCTTTCATGGTTCAGCAGGGAGAGCAAAGTTCAGGATCAAGGACTTTCTACTATTAACGTCTGTTATTTTGCTAGATAAAATAATTTAGGACTTTTTCAACGTGGTTTCCAAAGTTAACGTAACCATTGAGTTGGTCATTAGATGTAACAACCAGATCCAAACTATTTCTGTCTTGACAAGTTTTAAAATGCATTCTGAATGATATCCAGAAAAATATATATATAGTGCCACAAATTTGGGGTTGGACTAGGTGATCTCTAGAGGTCCCTTTCAACCTTAACATTCTGTGATTCTGTGAAATTACAGGATAGTATATCTGATGTGACTGGAATCCAGAATATTGTATTAATTCTGATCATAGTAAGACACTTATCAACTTTTTTTTTTTGGTGTGTGTATGTTGCAAGCATAGCAAAATCCAGTCACCAAAAATGCTTTCTTCTAAAGCACAAGAGAACAAACCATACGTGATACTAGATGTCTTTCTGGAAAGTCCATCTCCAAAAAGCTTCCTGGACCTAAAACAATGAGACACATTATTTTGAGATTAGTAGTCAACTACATACACATAAATTTTATAAAGAAGCAACGTGAATTCTCTGCTCAATTCCTACAATATTAGCAGGAAATATTTACATCAGTTCCCTTATCCACTATATGAAAAGGTAAGAAAAACAATTCCATAATATTGTTACATGTGGGGGGAATATTAGAAGAAACAGCATCTCTTACTTTGGTGTAGATGTATTCTCAGCGACAGCTGCTCTCTGACTAGCTGGGCGGACAGCTGTTGAGGGCCGTTTTACTGTTTTTTGTGGTATTGCAGATGAGGAACTTCTCAGTTGATTGAACTTTTGTTTATCTACAAGAGAAGTTATGTACCTCAGTATTAAAAAAAAATGTTTGGTATATTTTATATTAGAATCTGATTTATTTCTAAAATGAAAGACGGCACTGCTACAGATGATGGTGTTACAAAAAGAGAAAGAAAAATAGTAACTTTTTTCCCCAAAAAACAGTTCAAAGCAATGGAGGAACTTGCCAAATGTAAGAGCCAAGATTTCCACATTAAACAACATATCAAGAAATCTTAAAAGAAAATACTTTAGTTGGCTAGAACAATACAGAATATTTATGTGAAAAATTATGAAAGCAGCTAGTCAGCATCTACAAATCCTTTAAGGCTGATACTTAGTTTTTTTGAATCCCTTTGTATGTCTGTGACCTAAAACTAAAAAATAATTATTTTTTTAACCTTCTGAAGGAAGATGAGGGCAGGAAACAAATCTATTACAAGATGATGATTTTTCCTCAATCCTAAAGCTGACTTGGCGCTCCAGATGCTCTCGAATTCGCTGAATGTTAGGCTCTTGCTTCTGCTTGTGTTCTCTAGCAGACTCAATAGCATGTAAAATTCTGTTCAAGCGCTCATTTGGGATACCACGAACACCCTAAAGAAAAAAATTGTGCTGTAAGCAAAGGGGCTAATACAGGAGTTTGTATTCCACAACCATATACACTCCCATAAGACCATAAAAAAATCCAGTACTGGAAAGCTTGTCACACACAGCACAAAAGCTGATAACACAACTCACTGCTGAGATCATACCCACGACTGCTGTAATTGATGGAAAACCTCCCAGGTTAACAAATTACACTGATTTGTAGCAGCTGGAAATTTAGCTCTGGAGTTTCGAGCTTGAAAGGTGCAACACAGAAGTGGAAGAGAGTAGTAAAAAGCGAGGCAAAGATTCCCCCCATTTGAATAATTCAAGATAAACTTACTGCTTTAATTCCCAAGGATTCCAGCTTCTCCTCCAGGGCTTGCTCTAAAACAACTCGCAGTTCTTTAGTTAAGGATGGATCAGTCTTTAAAGCCTTTATTAAATGTTGGTTACTTCTACCTGTCTTATGATCACCTTTCTCGATTTCTGAAATAAGAACGGAAAATTACTTTTCAAAGACATCCGAAAAATCTACAGGACATTAGACTGCATTAAAACATGCACTTCTTAGAAACACCAGCGATGTATGTGTGTGTATGTTATGGCTACAAAAGAGTTGTATTTTTTTTAAATCTGGGGCTAGCTTGCAAACCTCAGCTTACTTAGAATCTCTAACTCAACACCCTAAATACTCACCGTAATAAGTGACCTCCTTTCCTTGTTACAGAATCATTGTAAAGACATATGCCCGAGTATTTAACAACGAAGATCTAATTTTAGAACTGAACTTGGAACTTCTGATAAAGACAGATTATCTTTGATAATTAAATTTCCTAAAAGTTCTATTTCAAATCAAAGCTAAATTCTAGTTAACACAACAGCTTTGTTGTCAAAATTGCCTCAATGCAATGTTCTCTGATAAAATGCTTATTGAGACTGAGTCTTCAAAAAGTTATTTAGCACTTTAAAAAATGTAAACAGGACAAATCCTTAGTCTGAGGCAGACCATTTCATCGAATATACCTGACTGATACTACTTATCTTTAAAACTCTTCCAAATACAAAGTTCAGGGCCATGTTTTCTTCTGTGCAGGCCGATGACACCATATATAAAAGCAGAGGAAGACGTTTCTATCTCTTTCAATTTTTTAAGTGTCAGTAATGCCACTCATTCTTACACAGGAAATTATCATTTAGACAGATCCTACACCTAAATTAAAAATTCATTTCTAAAAGTCAGGCCTCAGTATTGCATATTGATCATACAGATGAGTAAGGAAGTAAAATACTCTCACATGGAACCTGCCTGGAAAATGTCTCTGCCTGGACAGATGGAAATATTACTGGATATGTTAAGACATACCAAGAGAACCAAAAACCTCTGGTCCCACAGCAAACACTTCTGCCATTCTGCAGTGGCCAGCAAAGACTGCAAATCATAGGTAAACGGGCATACAGCATCCCAGAACTCACACTATAAACAACACTCCTAACTTGTACATGAAATTCAGAAGCTTATCTCTTTCCAGCATGGCCTGTGGGACAGCAGTGTCTTCTACTACCCCACAGACAAAGAGACAACTGAAGGAACAATTCTATATTGTGACTTTCAAACATTTTCTTTCAAAACAGATTTTCTCTATTTTTCCCTATTTTTAAACAGTGATTACTTAAAAAGCAGCTACATTTTATTTTAGTTTTCATTGACCAAAAAAGAAAGAAAGAGGACATAAGATCATTTTGAGGAAGTGTCTCTTGATGGATCCTGAAAAGAAGTGTAGGAAACTAAAACTGAAAAAAATAGAGTCCATCTGTGGCACTAGGGGATCTGCAGTTGGTGAGGGCAGTATCTGCCTGAAGTCTTACCTGCTTTTGAGAACTGTGTGGGCAACTCAGACCCAGCACTAAGAGCAACTTGGCTGGAGAGTTGAGTGCTAGAAGAGGCGACTATTTGGACGTATGGAGTGGCAGGGCTGGAATCTGTGGGGAAGCTATCCCCACGCACAGGGAGGTGCATTAGGCAGTACAAAATCTTCCCCAAGAGCTTGAGACTTCTTATTTTTCATGGAAGGCTCCAAAGAGCTTTCTGAAAATCCTGTGTCTTTTGGACGTTAATCCTTGCAATAAGACGGGTGCATCTAAAATCACTGCTTAATTCTTAATTATTACATATGTACATGGATAACAACACTATTCAGCATCATCCTAATTAATGATAATATTAATTCCTACTAATTAACTTAAGCCAAATCCTCTTTGCAGGAAAGACCTACTTGGTAAGGAAGTTTTCTCGTTCATTTCTTAAAAAAACAAACAAACAAAAAAAAACCAAAAAAGAACTGGATTTGACACCTTTGGCGATCTTGAGTCGGGTCCTCTGCTTCAGCTCCTACAGAAGCTTATGAAACAGTCCCCCAAATCAAGAATTTTCACACTCTCCCTTACAAATGGTTGTCACTGAAAACAAAAACATCTAGGTCTATCCTTTCAGACTGCATTCTTTCTTTCTATTGTACTGCAGGGCATGCCCCTAGGCCCTGCGTAAGAATCGAAGACAATCCATCAAGACAGGAGATAGCAAGCAAGAGAAATGGCAGAAAGAACGACAAAAATGCAAGCAGTCCTTATTTCAGATGGTGCACTCACTGGATTTTCTCTGGGAAAATCTCTCTGTAAGCACAGGCATATTGAAAAGACACTTTTGTTTCAAAACAGCAGCAGCATCATTCCATCAACATCTAGTGACCAACCGCCAGAGAGGGATTTTTATTTTTTACATATATCTTTGAATTCAGGCATTTGGTGTAAAATAAGAGCTTTGAGTTGCCTCAAAGAAAAGATTATCGTTCAGAATGAACCAACACTCTCTGTCCTGCCACTGTAAATGGGCCTTGTCTGGTTTTCCTCAAGTGAAGCAGAGGATGGCTGCAAACCCTTGCAGAACCCTTACAGAATCGCACTCAGAGCTGCAGAGCCCTGGCTGGAGGGAGTCACAACTTCCATCACTTGCAGGAGGACCCTGGATGCATTTATTGAAGCAGACTACTGGACAGCACCAGGCTCTGCTTTACCACAAACTTCCTTCCCCTACCTTAACTCTCTATCCTCTTCCACGGAGTTTGAGAAAGAAGTGACTGTACATGGCAGCAGCACCAACTCTGAGACTGCACCACGGAATTTCCTACTACAGGGGTACTCTCCAGCAGTTATTTTTGCTCTGCTTATATGAAGTGCCTTTAAGCATTCATAATATGACTATTTTTCCTTTTTTTTTTTTTTCTCCAGATTTCCATCAAAACATTCAGCTTGGATAAGGAAATCATAATATTTGCAAGCACCAATAACAAACTGGAAATTAACACACATGAGATCTGTTCCCACCCAAATCAGATAAGCAAACTCAAACACAGAGAAAAATAAGGTAGGCATCAAATAACATTTACACTTCCATCTTCAAGAAAAAACATGCCACTACCTTTTGATCTGAATCAACCATTACCTTTTTCCTCTTCTGAAAGCTCCTCTATGGGCTCCAGCATATGAACCAAGGGTACCTGCTCTAATAACGAGGAAGAACAGGAACACCAGACAAACAGGACAGAAGAAGGTCAAGGTCCAGAGTGGGAAAGTTGAGAAAAATAACACACTGATGTCAATTTTCCTGGTTGCTGACAACCTGCTTAGCAATCACAAAGGCAATGCACATGACTCTTCACAGTCCTAAGTACTACCTTGGTGGAAAATTCTTGCAGGGCAGACCCTAGTATCACTTTGGGAGTGATTCAGACACCTGAACACAGGTATCTACTATAATCTGAGATATGTCAGAGTGTCATAATCATCTGCACAACGCTGACTGATAAGATACAGAACCTACAGAAAAATTGTCTCCTTCTGGAAAGGCACCGAGAGGCCAAGCAGGATATTTTATATATCTAAAATGATAAGGCCACCTCAGACTAAGTATATGAATACTGTCATTCATTTCTCCAGAAGGCATTTGAACTTTAAAACATACTTTTAAAATACTGTTTATGTCTATATTGATATTATAGATTGAAAAAGACAAATGAAATGGATGGATGGAGAATACCTCAGAAATATAAGGCAAAAAATATGAGTTAAATTTTCAAACTAGAAAATTATTAAGTAGAAAGTCCATATGGGCTAGGCAGAGATAAACCATGTAAGCATATTAGGAAACTGAAGAGTAGAGCCTCTTTTTTTCAATAACGACAATTTCAAAAATCTTCAGTGACTCCACTGTAGCAAGCTTCAGTATTGCGATGTGCTTAAAAAGATCTTGAAATGTCCTCTGCTGCAAACAGCTTTCTAAGCACACTGGAACTATTATTCTCCAAGTCACACAATTTCTTTACAATTTCTTTACAATTTCTTTTTAAGTCTTTATAGACTTAAACAAAACAGATGTAAGAGGAGTGAATGAAAATATTTATATGTAGATTAATAAAAACAAAGTTTTTAGATGTTAACATTCATTTTGCATTGGTGAATTTATATCAGCAAAAATTAGGACCTGAGTTTCTTCTGGGGTTTATGACAAAAGCAGAGGAATGTGCAAACTATACTTTCAGTACTCAATTACTGACAGTATAGGAAAACACAATTTATTGGCCAGTACTTAGAAAATTTCTCTTGTATTAGTTAGACTTGCATATTTGCCTCACCCTTCACAAAAATCCTTCGGCCCTACAAATGGCTGTTAGACTATGTTGGTGGCAGAAGGGCAAGTGGCATTCACGAAACTTGCCTGCTCTTCAGTGGTTTTTGTACAACATGGTGCACACAGGAATGCACTGTAGGGGGTCAGAGTGAAATGGGCACTTGGGGGTAAGTAGCAGTTCTTGTCATACCTCTAATGTTCCCAATCTGAAGGGATTAAAAAGTCTGTTGTGAATGTTTTACTATAGTGACTGTTCTCTCCATGCCTTCCATTCTTGCAGCTACATCCAGGCTTTGGCCTGCTTTCTCAGGCAGCTTACAAGATTTAAGATTTACTGCTACACACTTTGCACTAAATAAAAGTTTTTGGAAAAAAAAAGCTATTGCATCATCAAAGGATGCTAACAAGATGTGAAAATCAGTATATATTTTATGAGATCTTAAAAACAAAACTCTGGGATATTGACTGGTATATGGACTTTTAATCTTCTCGTCTCTAAGGCTATCAATTAAACAGTGGCCAGAGCACTTCTGGGCACTGGGATATGACCCTCCACACAGCTGAACTCCTGAAGCTGCTCTGGACTCATTATTGCTCTGTGACATTCAACATTTGCCCAGACAGTAGACATGGACAGCTTGGGAACGCTTCCAGAAGACTGGAGCTAGCCTGCGTTGAAGAACGGAGTTTCCAGCACAGGTAAGGGATGTTCCTGGGGAGATTTCATTTACTTGAGTTTTCATTTACTTACATGAGTATAGCCTCAGAGTCTGTTGGCTGGAACTGCCACAGAGCTAGCCAGTTACCGTATAATTGGATTTAAACTATAAACATTCTACCTGTACTTTACTCAAATGCAATCTGCTTAAAGCAGTTGACTCATCTCAGTGCAAGCCCTTGTCGGGTAACTTAATAGTAACAGGGAAAGCCCAATCCCCAGAATTCAGACCTGAAAATAGTCTGCTGATGTCAGAACGGTGTTTCTCTTCCCCAATATACTAGAAGCAAAGGAATTTAAAATCAATAAAAGAATAGCTACAGTAGCAAAAGCCAAAACCATATTACTGCTGTGAATAATATCATTGTTCACTCCCTCATGACAGATGACATCAAATCCTGACACACGGGGGAGTGGATGTAAGTAGGTCTTTTCTTCTTCCTGCTGTCCACATATATTAAGAGAAATTTATTAATTGTCAGTTTGGAAGCCAATGAGAGTGAAATCAGCTTGGTTCACATCTCTGCTGTTAAATAGACGTCTGGGGAGACAAGCTCCTAAGGAGCCCCTCTAGGTTTGTCAGGGAAGTGCTGCTTCTAGCTACCTGATCAGATCTCCTCACTCTCGACTTAGTGCACTCAGCTATCCTTGAAATCAGCAGTAAAAATGCAAAACATTCTAATATTAACAATCTGCTTCTTAGGAATCATTTAAATCTGACTATCAACATTTGCCTTTCTATTAATTACCTTCTGTAAACCTAGTTTGGCTGACGCTTGTGGGCTCTGCTCTATAGCAACACTCTCAACATCAGACCATGTGGTCCAGATTCTTATTCGTGGCTTTAGTCCCAGCCCGAATGTCAAACCTAGAGAAGCAACTATCTTCCCTCTGGACTCACACCCGCATCTGAGTGAGTCACTTGCTACAAGGCATTTCTCCTTTCCCTGCTCCAGAGGGAGGCACCCAAAGTCCTTCCTTACCTACTGGAAAAGGAGCCCAGGAGGCTGCGGGCAAGGAAGACAGCAGGATGTGCTGCACAGTCATTTCCTCTGCACCACCACGGGACTAGCAGAACCAGAGCTTGGCTCGTCCTGGAGTCCAGGTGAAACCCATTATTTTGTTTCCTGACTTTAATCTCCAGCCCTTTCTTGGTTATAAAATCATGAGAAATGGCAACTTCAAGCTTATTCAGGCAGGCTGGGCTGTTCTTGCCTTGCTTAACTGATCCCTCTTAACTCAGCCACACTCATATCTCACTGGCTGCTGCTGCCCTGAACGCAGCCACGCTGATACTAGCACTAGCTAAGCTCAGCCTTCACAATGATGGAGTTCAGAATATCTTTTCTGCCAGCTAATGCCTGCCATCAAAAGTAATAATGCTAAAATAATGATGCCCTGGCATACGTTGCTTTTGTATATACCTCTCTAAGTATCTGTTTAAAATAGTTTCTGAAGACAAATTGCTTACAGGTGGAATAGGAAAATATATTTAATAAATTCAGGCCATGTGTATTTCAAGCATATCATGTATTAGTGTCCTGTTCTTATCGAGGGGCATTCTGACATGATGAGGGTATAAGAAATGCAAGGCATAGTTATAAATACAACCCAGTCCTTTCATATTCTTTTGGTTTCACAACCAAAGAGCTGCCAGACTTCATCTGTGGTACTCATCATTTTAACAGTCCATTCTGAATCAATGGGCTCCCCAAACTTGCCTTCTAACTAATCAAAGTAAAGTCATATCCTGCACAAAAGCAGCCTGAATATATGTTTATAATAATATTAACTTTAAACTAATATCATTAAATATCACCAATTTTAGGCATTGGTCTAAAGGTCTTCAGGCATTTAAGTTGTGAGCCTAGTCACCTCAGATTCCTTCTACAGTCAATGAAAAGACACTAGTAACCTCAAGGAGTAATTCAGATCTTAGTCCAGCTGAACCAAAATCTGAAGGAGCCCCTTCCCTCCATTAACTGTCCTGGAACACTGTTATGACTGGATTCTCCTCAGATGCTTCAGTTAAGTCCCTAATGATGACTCAGTTTTAGTTCACAGCAGGTTTTAAGACCAAGTTTTATGTTCCAATGTTGCTCTATCTTTGCTCTATCTTCCAATCTTTGCCTTTTATCTGCTATCTTCAATGCAACCTAAGAAAGATTAAACATCGAGCAATGTCAAGATTTTGAAGATGACACAAGAACCTAAGACCATTAAAAAAAACCAACATAATTCATCTGCAGCCTTTTCATGAGACTGAAGTCATCTTTGAAAACAATACTTAACAACTAGCTTAGAAACTCAGAGAACAGTCATGCCAAGATGGCATTCCAGAGACAGACCTTACTAGTTACCCGAAGAAATTGGTACCATTTTGATAGGTACACATCAGAGATGTGTCATGCTAAATAAACTCCTATTTGGAAGGCACCAACAGGCACTTTCAGTTTGATAATGGCATCAGATGCAGCCATATCTTAATTCAGGCTATAACTCAGGCCCTTGAGTTATAAAATCTGAAGAAACACACTAGAATTTCTGCTAACCTTTATATCCAGAAATTAGGTAGCATAATTAAAAAAAAAAATCCATGAGGAGGGGAAGAAAGGGGACAGAGAGACCTGCAGAGATAAATAAAATAATCATCAGCAAAAGAGTCAGAAGAAGATACCTTTTCTACTGTTTCATAATAAATGATAGTGAATCTTATTTCAGAAGTTTCTTAAGTTGCCACAATGTATGGCAGTGAGAAACAAAAATCTGAATGTGATAACTTAAAGAGCCATAGAACAAAAATGCTAATGTTCACAGAAACATGAAAGGAGATGGACTAAAAATGCAGTTCTTGCAATTTAGCATGGAGGCCCCTCAGAAGCAAATCTCTTCATAAAACTAGGTTTTTAAATTCATGACAATAGCTAAGCTACTTGCTGTGAGCTATCTTAACAAGAACCATTGCTTTCCTGGTGCAATGAAAGCTGTGTGGATGAAAAATAAGAGGACTATTTTAAGTACTATTATCGGCAACATTAGTAATATATGATTACTTTTCATTACACAGAAACCTTCTGTCTCTATACAGTTTCCCTTAAAATGCTTCTGTCAATGAATAGAAATCTCTGTATTATTCAAATAATTTTACAACATAAGAAATAAAAAGATATTTTCTTTAGTTTAATATTGTCATATTACATGTTTTGAAATTCATTTTCATCAGCTTTTGATTCCTGATCAAATGATCTAAGGACCTGATCAAATTATCTAAGGATCCTTCTTCCCCTCACATGACAAATAAGAAAATCTGAATTTGTTGAAAAAAAAAATTCTGTTCATTTGTCTTAGAAAAACTATATTCTTCTCTCCTTGTCAGGTGGTAAAACTAAGAGAAATAATTATAAATCCCTATTTAATAATTTGAATATTTAATAAAATTCTACTCTATTTGTTCAAAGTTCAACTTTATATTATTTTCCTGATTTAAAAGTAAAGAATTAATTGAGCACAGAATATTGGTTTTCCATACTACTCTCTAGTACGTTGCATACTATCAAAAAATAAGAGCTACTTTCGCAAAACACAGAACAATGTCAAGGTAGGTTCCTCTTTTCTCCTTACTACTATATAACATACTATAAGTAGTATCTATAATATAGTCATAAGTACTATATATAATATAGCAGTAAGGCTAAATAACTAAATAGTGATCTATAAGTGAGCACAGTTCTACTTTAGAAGAACTATCTAGATGGGATGACTATTTTACTTATTTCTGATGTATTTTTCCTCCTTGATATTTGACATCACGTGAAAAATATAGTTTCAGGACTCACTATAAACAAATATCTTCACATTTTTCTCTATGCATATTCCACTATATGCGGATACCACAAAATAAACCTATTTTCTAAAACAAATTGTTTTACTTCCCCTTTTAGTTTCTTTGAACATAAAGTGCTCCAATACTTTCCATTTCCTAAGAAATACTCTGAAACTCTACTACCTCTTTCTTTTCCATATCTAACCAGTGTCACACTTTTCTGCAGTGTCCTTTTTTACAATTATTTCCTAGGAATTCTCAATGCAGACATGCTGCAGAGCCATTCACATTTTGTTCTTTCAGTGTAACTATTTTTACAGTTTTGTTCAGCAAGTACGTTTCAAAAGACAAGGTGTTCATCCTGCAAGTACCAAATCTGCACCTACCACAAAAACTTACCATGCATCACGGGTAGACTTGATCTACATTCCACAAAAGGCTGTACATTAGTGTTCACTTAAAGAGGAAGAAAACAAAAAAGAATGTAAATGTATTATAGTGAATATTCTAAAAAAGTCACCGCTATAAACAGATTCATAAATATAACAGCATTTAATCATATTCATGAAGCATGCAATTTTTTGATTTCAATAGAAAAAAAAAAAACAATAGTCTCCTACCTATATAATGTATAGACTGCAATCTTGGACTGAATTATCACATCAGTTCTGCACTGCTAACATTTGTTTGGAGCCTAAGAGCAAATGCCCCTGTGTGCCCTGGGCTTACACTTGCCTGTTCCCAGCGTGGTCATAGAGCCATTCTGTCACCCTCAAACCAAGCCATGTCCTGCTGTTGGATTCAGTTAGAGCCCATGCTCTGCTAACAGGGCAAGATCATTTCCAAACTGGAATTAACCCTAATCCTGCTGTCATCATCTGTTGCAATAAACCTACTCCAAGGCACAGCAACTGCAACCTCAAACCTATTGCATCCTGAAACACAAGTATTACAAGGTGTACATATTTGTAATGGACTCAGTAAAATGTTGGAAATGAATGGCCTGGGTGAAATTCTGAAATGGTGAAAGTCATGGCAGAGATAGATCATCACTGGTATACTTAAATTTCTTAAAAATCTGTACATTAAGTGATATATTAATCAATTTTGTCTATGCCTTCAACATTTGCCCTTTTATGAATACTACAGCCTGAGAACAGACTCATCAATTTATATGCTACAAAGAAAAATGAAAAGTTGCTTATATCACACAAAATGCAGATACCATATTTCATATCTCTTCACTGCTATGTATACCAACTTTGCATATCACAAGACTGTACAGCTACAAAATATGAGCTTTGGAAAAGAGCATAAAGGCATAGAAACACAGAATTACAGTTGGGTTTTCTGAGAAACACAAATAAACTTCAAGTATTGAATTTCAATACTAAATTAATAGTGTATCACTATATTCTTTAATAAACTAAAACACTCTGAACTCTCCCGGTCAGAAATAAACTCTGCTTTTTCTTACAGTTTACACTTACCATCATATGGTTTAATGTTTGCAATGGACCTTGCGGACAATTCTTTTATCTAAATGAAAAAAAAGACAGGAACATGAATAGTTAGAAACTAGCGATACCTAGAAATGCATAGTTAATGTAAAATACCTCCTATCAGTAGTGCTGCATGGCAGAAACTCATGTTAATGATGTGAGGATACACTATTATTCTCCTCCTTTATTCATCTACCTAATGCATACTTCATACATCCATGCTTAATGAATGCTTAGGACTTAACTTTGCTTGCTACCTTGGGTGACTTCATGCTGTGTACACCATTGATAACACAAACTTTGAAGTGAAATCAGAGTAGGCTTACAGACCATTTTCACACTTACAGCTCCAATAACTTCTGTTTCAGCAGTTCATGTTCAGTTTCGCAAATTAGCTCTACTCCAGGAAAACATTAAAGCACGCAGTGGATTTTAGCTGTATGAATAGTTCTCCTGCCTCTCTACAGTTCTTTGCTACTCCAACTATGTGCTGAACAAAACTGAGGGCCTAGAGGAAGCAAACGGACTGTAATTCAGTCCAAAGAAAATAGGAATCTGGTGAGCCCAGAAGCTAATCCCAAACAGCACAGACACACAGTCAGTACCACCTACTGCTGCTGCAAGGTACTAGACCTTGGCCTCCCTGTTCAGCACTTCAGACACAGGCAGCAGAGCCTCCCTTCATGGCCTGTCAAGTTTGGATTCTACTGGTGGCAGTCTGAACTCCAGACTAACAAAGGAAATAGATCTTCACCAAGTTACCACTACAAAAAAATTATTGTTTGAATAAAAGTATATTACGAAAAATCAAAAAATTTTCAAAGAAATCATTTCATTAATTAGTCTCACAGTTATAAAAAATATACTTTATTTCTAGTGTGAATCATGTAGTGAAACTACACTAACTAAACTACATGATTCACTAGATCTCACTATAATCATTTTATGACAAATTAAATCCTGTGTAGTGTCAGAAACTTTTCATCTTTGGTCCCTGGAAACTTGTGTTAAACTTGCTAAAAACATTTTGTTTGTTAAATCTTTCACTCTAAATCATGCTTTAACTCCTGTGTCTCTTTCCAGACCCTTTCAAAATTTTCAGCATCACTTCAGAAATGTAACCAAAATACTCCTGTAACATTCTTACCAATTGGAATATTCCTCATACAACTGGAGATACATCAGTGACTCAAGGTTAGGAAAATGTTTCTGTCCTATAGAATCAGATGCTCCCTGAACACAAAACAGACCTGTTTCTTCTGAGTAATAATTAGATCATTCTGTTCCTGAAGCCTCTGCCCCAACTCTTCTATTCTCCTTTTGTAAAAAGTGTTGCTTTTATTCAGGTCTTCTCTCACTGACGATTTAAGCTTCTCAATCTGTGACAGTAGCTCCAGAACAAAGAGCAGAAAAGTAACTCAGTATTAATCATATACAATTATTTCAATACTACTGGGTTTAAACAATCAAGAGTCATGTTTAAAAATTTCTTTTAAGACTTTTTTTTTCACAAGGGATGCAATGCTACATGTGATTCCGCTGGGACCTGCATATATTACAAAACAGCTGCTTGAATCATTTTTTATTTATACAAGGAGAACTACATAAATCTCCGCAGCAAAGAAAGGACATACAAACAAACTGATGAAGTTACCTAAAAATAAGATTCTGGAATAAGCCTATGACTGTATAAAGTGTTTTAGTTATGAACAGTGTCAAACAGTGGCATCTCAAGGAAGCCAGATGTGAATTTGCACGCTAAACCTAATATATTAGCTCTAAATACAGAAGAACAATATTTTAAGTGCACCATCTCAAAACCAATACTTACGTTACTCCCTCTTATTCTATTCTTGCACTGTATGTGGTTGTATCATTAACTACATCTTTTGGGGGACTGTTTCATGGTTTTTCCCCACTGCTCTTGACAGAGAAGTATTGGCCAGACCACTATGACCTGCTCAGTTCTCACATGGTCATGCAGACGAAGGAAAATGGAAGGAAAGAAGGCAACAGAAACAAAGTACAAAAGACATTAAAAAGAAATGTAAACATAAAAAAGGGGGGAGGCAAAATAAAACTTTGTATAGTAAAATATATAAACAGATGAACAATAAAATGCTATGGTGCCTTTTCCTGAAAAGGCTCAACAGACGCAGAGTTAGACAGCTGTGGAAAAAATAAAATAAAATAAAATAAAATAAAATAAAATAAAATAAAATAAAATAAAATAAAATAAAATAAAATAAAATAAAATAAAATAAAACAAAACAAAACAAAACAAAACAAAACAAAATAAAATAAAATAAACAGATAAGTGAAAGAAAAGAGAAAAAAAGATAGAGACACAAGCCACAAGCCACAGTCCCACAGTAACTAAAGGTATAGAGTAGATGAAAGCTGCGTATTGCTAAATTGTATCTTAAATATTTGGCCTATCCACATAATAGTAAACATTGTATAAAGCAGTGTTCAAGGAATGGTACAGTTGTAACTGTACCATTCAAAACTTCAAAACACAGACATAGTTTCAGGTGGTTGTCAGATTCTTAGCTGATAAAATCCATTTCAGCTCTGATCACTGAGTAACAGAAATACAAAGATAACAAATACATCTAAGAGGACACAATTACCAAATTATTGGGCCCAGGCTTTCTAATCGAACAGACACACTATAAAACATCAAGAACTATTGCAAGAGTAAGCAAATAGGAAAATATCTCCTTGTGGTATAAGTGGTTTGCTGTGCAACTCACCAGACTCTTTTCTGTCTCATGTTCCTGATGAAGGGCTTGTATTCTAGATGCCCATTTACCTTCCTGTATAAAGGAAACCAATGCTAATTCTTGCTAATTACATGTTAATGTTTATCTCAACAGTTTTATTTTTATAAATAAAGCATATGCACTAAAAAGGTTATCAATGACATGAAACCTGAATAACTCCATATTTAAGACCAAGAACAGTTATCACCATGTTTCATATACGCAAGTTGCTACCAAACAGTGCATCTTTTCATAAAAGGTCTTGATTTGTGTATGTACTGACTGAAATTGAGAACTGCCCAAGTATTTTGATACACTTTTGTTTACTAACAATAAGGAGACTGCGTAGGACTTTTCTTTCAACCAACTAATGTTATGTCACTCAGCAGCAATGTATTTTGTACATTGCAATGATAAAAAGCAATGCTAACATCTGAATTTTAAGAGTATAGAGTAAAATTTGCTAAATTTTTCACATCTTTGAGTATAAATGACCAAACTTTCTGTTGAAAGCAACATGTTACAAGAACCATGAGATACATAATGCATATCTAAAAAAGTCCGAGACTCCTGGGCGGCAGCAGCCTCACAACTCAAGTTTTGAAGATGCAGTGGAGTCTCAGCACAATGCAACAACCACAGTCTCAGAGGCCCCCCTGATCCCATCTCTCTGACGCACAGGACTTGCTGGCCAGCAAATCTGCACTAGCACCAGCATCTGAGAGTTCCAGTAGCTCAATAGTTTTATATAGTTTAAAAGCCACAAGTTGGGAAATCTTGCCTGAAAGCTTCTTTACCTTTTTCACATCACAGAACATGGCAAAATCCAGTTTTATTGTTATTTCTCTAAGGCAGCCTCTTAGATCAACAAACGCAAATTGCCTACTGGAGCCTTTTGGCACTGAACTGCAACCACAGTGTATTTGGTATGGTTAGACAGTTTTAATAAAAAAGAATAAGGGAATAGTAATGAATGTCAATGTCAATTTATAAAGCAGAAAATAGAGAAGCAATAAATAAAGAAATAAGTCCTTCATTTTTTAGATTGTACCAAATAATAGTAAATTTTAAAATTTAACTATTTTAGATAGAAGGGTAAGAATTTTACTAATGAATTCAAAATTCTATTTATACATGTAAAAATAAAAAAAAAATCAGCAATCTCTCAGAGGTAATACTTTACAGTGTTACCTGCTTTTCAAGAAGTTTAACCACATTGTGATAATCCTGAGGATTCTGGGGTTTCTCTTCTATAAATTCTTGGCTGTCTTTTAATGTCCCTAGGTTGGATTTAAGTTGCATATTGGACTTCTGTAGTACCAACAGTTGCTAAAAGGAATGAAAAAGCAATTTAAGAACAGAACACGTATAAAGTTTTTTTTAAACAAAACTTATTTAATATGAAATTTACTTAAAGGTTACTGCGAAGACTTGCATTCCATATGGAGATCAGCAATATTTGTTACCTCCTCACATTAGGAGGACTGAAGAATAAGAAAATAATAACAAGCCTTCTGATACCTTAACTCCTTCAACCAAAATACTGCAATTATGTGAATAAAACACCAGAATACAGGCACAGTATTTTTAAAATTTCTTAAGGACTTTCAGATGACTACATCATGTTTCAAACATTTCAAGCTTACTACTTTGTACTATAAGATATTTATGCCTTAAATGGTGAAAAAATAAACCACTTACATCTTCTAACGTTGAATTTCTTGAAGATAACTCTTTAAGCTCTTTCATAAACATTTCTTTCACTTTTTCTATTTCATCAGCTAATTTCTCTTTTTCCTCCTCTTTCCATTTATGAAATGATTGTAGAATTTCTTCTTCTTTTGATTTTTGTTGTTCACATTCCTGAATGTATTTTAAAAGCATTATTTGTATTTTTTCCCCATACACAATACTAAGCACCCAAGTTGTCAAACCATGTGTGGCAAACAGCCACTTTCAATGGGCAACACCGTGGCATCAGAAATATTAAAAAAAATAGTTTCTGAAAAAATCTGGAATAACAAACTATTTTGAACATTTTTTGAAGAACTGATACTTATTCATTGTATAACTTTGTAGACATCAATATTCCCCACCATGATCAAGCTGACGTCTCTCTCAGACTGACAACTCTTAGCCTACTCAGCCATACTAAATAAAAAGGCTGTTCCTGACTTTGATCATCCCTGTAGTTCTTCTCTGATTTTTTTTTCATTCTATTATATCCTTTTAGAGCTGAAGAGACCAGATTTACACACAGTAGTTAAGCTGTGGTTAAACCATGGATTTTTCTTTATTATTTATAATATTGGCTTTCCTTTTGTGATTGCTACTAAGCACTAAACTGATATTTCCATGAAATCATCTATCATAATATTAAGATCTTGTCCTTGATAATGAGGCTCAGCTCAGAACCTCATCATGTCATAGATGAAGATCAGATTGTTTTTCCATCCATTACTCAGTCACTCATTTTTGTAAAATCCTTCTGTGATTCTGAATAACTGGCCTTTCTTCTTAGAAGTCTGAATGACTTAGTATTATCAGCAAACTCTGCAGCCTCACTGCTTACTCTCTTGACCAAATTGTGTATGAATATGGTGAACATATCTGTTCTTGAACAGATTCCTGAGTTAATCGGAGAACCCTCTCAGGAAATCTATTAGGAAACAGAGGTTGAATTAATCCTGTTGTTGCCTGGGCCTCGGAACCTATCTTGTTCTTTAGAACTCAGTCTCTCAGCCAATTTATGGAATATATTTTTGCGCTTTCACGGCAGAATTCTGCATTATATAGAATACAGAGCTAAAGGAATAAAAGGAATTGAGTGGATAAAAAGTTCAACAATGCAAGGGATGCCAAATAAAAGCTTCTTTTTTTCATGTTTGGGTTATATTTGAGGAAAAATTCATAACTTCTGGATATGGAATTCAATTCCAAATGGACAAAAATAGCAAAGCTGTAATCAGAATGACTATCTCTGCTATGAGCCTACCTTAGTCATTTCCTGTTTGTGATTCATGGCCTACTTAAGAGTCCTCAAAATAGCTTATCAGGTATAGATACTAGAACATCCTTCTGGTATATGTAACAATCAATCGTTAAAGGCTAATGTAAAACAGAGATTTCTCTAAATCCATTTCAGCTTTCTGGCAGTGCACACCAACCTAGCTTTTCCTCTTTAGCGCCTCTTGTTATAAAAAAATATTTTTTCCTTTAAATACTGTTTCTTTTTATATTATAAGAAGGAGTATTTTTGTTCACGTTTTGAGTCCATGTTTATCTTCCATATACTAGAAAAATAGGGAAAAGAGGAAGAGGCAAAAGGCGAACAAGGCCAGGCATGCTCCCATGCTACAATATTTAGCTATATAAGGGATTCCTCTCAAGCACAGCTGTCCACTCCTTCGCTGCTCTTTATCAGACAAAAATCTGTATTTTCACTGCCCTGAAAATATACGCATTTTTGGCAACCCCTGCTCCTTTCCTTCAAGGCATTCACTCTGAATTTGTTTTCTTGTTATCTATAAAAAGAAATCATTCTAGCATCTGGTCACTTAAGAAGCACAGGAGCTTCAGTATCCTTCCAGTTCAAAGGAGAAGGGACGAAGAGCTGGAAGTAGCACAGATTCCATCTGAACCCTCTCCATAGTGGAATTTCTCAAAAATAGGGGAAAGATTTTCTCCATTTTCTTCCGAACAAAAGAAGACCTAAATTGACAGTGAATGTCAGTAAGAGCAGACAAGCCTCAACTAGTTGCACTTCAAATTCCTATCTTCCCCTACATTCCCGAAAACAACACGGGTGCTTCAAAAGTCTCTTGTTGTGTAACGATAAAGTTAGTAGTTGTGGCATGACAAGTCTCAGCTAAGATAACTGGCTTCAGAATAGGCAGCCAAAATCCATGCTGCACTGTTATGAACACCCTGGATTCTGCATCATGAGAAGAACAGTGCTTTGGATGCAGGAGAAATGTGGTTAGAGATCCGTCTCTGAAAAGTGAGGTGCAGAAAGAATGAGTAGGGTTATCCAGCAGTTGTCCGTGTAAGTTCGGGCTCAATACGCCGAGTCTTTCTTTGGCAACTTGAGATGAAAGTCCAAGTCCAGAAATAATGTTTCTGTCTGAATTTTTAATAAGAGAGAAAAAAGGCCTCTATCTTCCCTCATGCAGTTCTTCACTGAAATACTTTAAAATAAAGCTAGGGCACTGTCTCATTTCTACGTGCCTTCACTGACCCGCTGTAGAGCAGAGAAAAAGTTGGCAATTGATACATGCTAAAAGTTGGGCATCAGTCTATATTTTCTATAATTCCTCATGGAATAAAGTGATTCCATCAAAGCTACTTTAATCAGAATATTTTATAATGTCTACCTAAAGTGTGAGTTCCAGATACACTTATAGACCAACCTATACATCTTAAAGATGCATTTTCATAGATCCTGACAGACTTCACGAAGGCAGCACAAGGAACCAAGCCCAACACTCAGGACCACAAGGCTTAGAGCTCCTAGGTGTATATGATAGCATAAGCAAGCACAGATAACACCTACATCTAAACTGCATGGACATCTAAGCATCTTCTGTGCTTCACTACATTGCTATAAAGAGGGGAAGAACAGGAAACTCCGCAGTGTCTGGGCAAGCTCAGAGACTGTGAGCGACAGCAGGGGACAACCAACTGGCTGTGGCTGTCAGTGAGTGCTGTCTCCCTGGAGAGGAGTGTCTCTTGCATACAGGTGGCCATGCTGTTTTTGCAGCCACTGGCACTTTTGTTCTTGGTTCTTCTATGGAAAATAAGGTTGCTTGTTTGGTTGCTTGTTGGTTTCAGAGCTGGCAGCTCCTCTTTCTTCTGGTGGCTTTTATAAAATCAATTACAATTTATAAAATAAATAGGCCAAATGTAAAATATTCTGAGAGAAGAGAAAGGAGATGTCTGAAGAAATGAAAGAGAGAGACTAAGATCGTGTTCAGGAAAGGAAACACTGCGTGTTTTAAAGAATATTGCTTTTTTTGTCTTCTGGAAATAAAAAAAAATAATTAACCAAAGCAATTGCCTTATTCCTGTTAAATTCAAAATTTAGAGTTTCTTTTCAAACCTAATGCTCAGTATTATATTTAATAATCCTCAAGCTATACAAGAAAAGCTATAAAGCTATATTGTATAGCTATACAAGCTAGACAAGAAAAGAATTTAGAAGCTCTGAACATTGGGTGATCTATTAAAAGAAGGTTCTAATGGGTTATAGTTACAACAATTTAACATTGCTTTTGAGCATGATACAAGACTACAAAGGAGCAAACTGCAGTATCAAAACTGGTCTTTAACTCAACCATTAGCATATGCTGTCTTTTATGTCAAAATTTGTTCCTTAAAGTGAATAATAAATTTCTTCTCCATTTACTAATTTTTCCTCCTCTGCTGTGACAGCAAGAGATCAGACTGTATTTGTTTAAATAAAAATGAAAATTGTGAGATAATCTGGAAATATCAAACTGTAAAAGAACTTAAACAAGTAACTCATGGATTCTTTTTCTTTCCTCTCTCCTAGTCAGTAAGCACTATCACAAGTTTTAACACCATCCTAAATAAAACCCTTGCATGTGATTACAAATCCATTACCACTGCTGTAAACTACTCTGTTTTATTTTTTTTTTCTTTCAGTAATGGCTAAGACTACTTTCTACTCTGGTTCAGTGGCCATCCCAATTCTAAATTCTGTATAATTTGTCTGTTTCTTCTCAGTCTCCCTTCCTGGAACTGCTGCATGCCTCTCTTAGTAAAGGTCAATGCTAGCTGCTTAACCAAGACTTATGCTTATCTTACAAACTGGCAAATGCTAACAGAAGTGTTGTCTTTAGCAGTCATTTAAAATATGCCTATAATCAAAATAAGGAGAAAAAGGATGTTTAAAACTACTGTGATGACTATACTCTAATGTCCAAGCAACACTGCTGCTAAATGGGCTAGTTGTCGACACCTTTTCATTCCCGTCTAGTTACAAAACAAGCAATGCACAGTCCAAACTACTAGTTGAGAAGTTCACATTATTTCATACGTATTACCTTAGAAAACTTAACCATATTAGCATGTTGTTCAGCCTCTAACTGGGACTTGGTGAACTCTAGCTGCTCCTTCAGTTTATTGATCTCTTCCTGTAATTTGTCTGTCTTTGCGCTCCTCTTTTGTTCTGTTCAAAAGAAATAAAGATTTTAAAGGAAAGCTTGTTGTAACTTTTGAAAATGTGATACTTATTGTAAATGCTTTTCTAGAGTGTTGCAATAACATCTTCATCAAATGTGACTCTCATGCACCATTTCCCCTCCCACATGACTTGCCGCAGAAGGTTTTGAATGGGTTGGACTGGACTGCTAACTTTATTCTTAAAGAATGAAAATAACAGCATTAGTGACTTCTCAAATAGGTTACGAAATATTTAGAAGGAAAAGTATCAGGCAAGCATTGAGGGAAGTATCACCTGATTTTAATACAGGTTCAAGAAAGACAGATGAGGGATAAAATGAATCTCAATCATATGATGTTAGTAACATCTAATTTAACTTATTCTAACCAATTTTTATAATGAACCCATTTGGAATTCAACTTCGCATTTATTTGTAGTAAGTCAGACCTTCTGTTCCACGAGGAGTACCACAGTAAAAAACAATTTAAAGATATCCAAATTTTGCAACCATTTTTAATCTTGGAACATTTTAACAGCTCACCAAGGATTTACTGGGCTGCCTGTCATTTGGAAATCTGAGTACAAAGCCAAATATTATTTTGGAATAAGTTAATCCAGTAATTAGTTTAAGTGGTTTTGCTATCTTTTGCATAGGGGCACCAGACCTCAACATATTTACACATTTCTATATTATTATATAAATTTTCTTGGTAATATTAAAGCACATACCAATCTGAGATTCTTCTGGATGACGCCTCTGCATGTGACTTTGCAAAAATGAATAGTTCATAAAAGCCTTCTCACAAAATTGGCACTAGAAAAAAAAACACATAACATTTATTACTAACTTTATTGTTAGTAATTTTTGTATTTCCAAAGTACATCAGTTAACATTTTAATAGGTTATGATATTTTGTCCAGACAATGTCATAAGTAGGCAAATTTAATACATTCTGTTTCAAAAGAATGATTAGTACCATATTCAGCAGTCACCTTCTAAAGCATAAGGCTATTTTAATTACTGATCCTATTATTTACTCAGATTTTTAAATTACAACTCCATTTGAGTTCATGTTTTCTGTAGTTGTTTAGAACAAAATTCAAATTTGAAGAGAAATTATGTCATAATTAGGAGTTAAAAGGACAGAAAAAATAACATGAATATTTTTCCTCTGTAGAGTAGTATCACCAGACTTTTTCGTCTTCCTCAAACACATTAGCTGGTGACGGCTGAACAAGTCGTCAGAAAGTCCACATTTAATTAGGCTGATCTAGGGAACAGGAAAATGACTGACTTAGAGCAGAACAAACTTAGAGATAGAAAACACCTAATGGGCCACTAGCTAAAGCCATAGGTTGTTTTACTGGTACTTTGAAAATGCATCAACATATATTTTTTTTATAAATTACTTCCACTTTTTCTAAAAAAAAAAAAAATAAAACTTACTATCTAGAAGCCTTTCTCTAATGTTTCATGTCATTTTTTATTTCCTAATTTAATTTTATTACCCCTAGCTCGTATGTTTCTATTCCACTATAAATGCTTCTACCAGGCATATTTACAGACAGACAGTCAAGCAATGTCTTTAATACTCCTAATCCCTCACTAAATTCTATTAGATATATGAGGAGACACATAAACCATAGCAGATATCATGCAATATGGAATTGCTAATATTGCTCAGAAATCCACTTTTTTTCTCTCTCTCCAAATTTTCTCAAACTCCTGTCTTCATTTCTATTTTTTTATTTTTCTGTTAATAAAATAGCTGGAAATTAAAACCACACTACTAAGAATTTTTGTTTTTAACAGAAAAGAGCTAATAGAGTTTCTTTTCACTTTGTACTGTTCTCACAGGCCCAAAATGCCTTTTTCTATTTTATACTGAAAATCTATATTTAATTTGAGGAATGACTGTACTCAGACTGTTCTTGCATCACTACCTTCCCAGACATCCATAAAGGAAATCGGGTAAAAAAAAAAAAAAAAAAGGAATTTTTATGTTATTAAGATTCAAAACCTAACAAGGTGTAACACAAATGAAGGAACTTCCAGAAAGATGCTTCAGGTGCTTTACCAAGTTCCTTTACTGGAAACTTAATTTCAAAGAAAAATACTGGAAAAAATGTATCTGTTCATTATTGCTTGTCCTGCATTTCCTATCCCAGTATAAAAGATTTTCAGTTGATATTGAGAGTACATTCCACTCACTTATAGAGTATTAAAAACAGGTAAGCATTGTAGAACCTGAACCAGACTGCAAAGCTCTTTGATTTCCTTAAGTAAAGCAGGGCAGCTCACTCCCCATCTCTCAGACTTTTTTTCAGATCAATATGTTAGTAAGACACCACCACTCAGCTGAGTCCATTCATCTCATGATGATATCAATGCAAAGACGCTTAAAAAATGACTTGGCAGATTCAAGATCATGTCATTATAACCAAATTCCCAGATGCCATCTAATATTTAAAATGCCACTACTGATAGCAAGTAGGCCATTAAATATAAATACCTTACAACAAACGCTAAAAAATATGAATTATTGAGACAGATTTTGTTGGATAAATGCAAGAAAGTACTGACATAAAATGGAAGCTAAGAAATACAGCATGTAGCAAAGAACCAGAAGGGAAGCTGTAGTGCAACAGATTGCACATGATTTATGGAATGAAATTGGCTGTGAAATAATGTTGTCCATTCATGCATAAACTTTATGTCAGTTTGACTTGCTGGTAGCAGAAGAAAGCTCTTACTGCAGGAGAGTGGATGAACACTGGGAATATCTAGGTTTTAAATCACATGACATTCTACTTGCAACTACTTCTCAGTGGTAGATGCAAGATGCACCTATGGGCGCATACACGATACTCACAGATACCAAAAAGTGAAAAATTAATATTTAAAACTAAAAGTTCTATTATTAAGATGAAGATATAGAGCAAAAGAGTGTTAAGTTTATGATATTTTATGACAGAATTTTCTCTCTTGCATTTTCATTGATGGTGGATTAAAGACAATAAACTTGAACCCCAAAACATGGTTACTGCACCTCTCCTTAGAAATAAGTGCATATCTACTAAAAAAATGCAAATAACTATTTACGGACTGTTTTGCAAAACAGTCAAGACTTTAAGGGAACCTGAACTATTCACTCAGCAACACAAGCAAAACTCCTATTATCAGGCACTGTGGGTCAGCAGATAACCAAGGTTTAGATAATAATATAAGATTATTGCTCACTGAACACACTGCTGACCTGTATTTACAAATCCTAGAAAGTTTAATTTAACTCTTGCATTCAGATGCAGAATCGTGAACCACTGTAGATTTTTTAGCAATTATTCAGCATCACTCCCTGAGCTCACTTATCGAGTGCCTCAGGAATGACTAAAAGCAGCCAAACAAAACCATGACTTTAAGCTAGCAGACACAAAGATACAAGGCTGGCCTGAAATACTGTGTCAAGATTGTGTCCAGTCCACGCTTTACAGATTTCAGGCATTTGAAGCTAATAAATATTTAAATCAAACTATTGTGTCCAGATCAAAACAAAACCAAGAAACACCCGAAACAGGAGAGTCATGGCGTGAGATGTCCAGATACCAGCGCACTAAGCCTCTCGGGCAAGATGTATGAGGACAGGCCGGTGGGGGCACAAGGGATGAGCTCACCCTCTGGTGCTCATCACTGCACATCCGAGTCACTTTAAAGTCACGCACAGAAGCAGAAACTTGGTGTCTGGGGAAAACACAGCATGAAGGCCAACACTAGCACAGGCACCTAGGCAGGTCACTGCTCGTCACCAGTCCTGCTCTACCTGCCATATGTTTTCCAGCCATGTAGTAGACATGTGAGGAAAGATAGCAACAGAAAGCACCGACGCGTTTATCTCAGACACATATGTGCAGGCTATCTGCAGGCACATATGGGGCACATTAGACACACCAAAAGTGAACCTGCAGAGGGGTTGTTAGCAAACAGAGGATCCGTAAAACCAGATGTAGCATTCTGTGAAAAACGTGAGGTAGCAGCCAACAGCCTGTAAAACAGAGGTGAAGCAAGACACGCACAGGTGACACAGCCCCATTTTGGGATGTCCCCCTTCCCTACAGCACAAGGACACAACCACGAACCAAAAAGAGGGGTCATGATGAGGGGACAATCATCCCCAGCAGGCACAGAGCTGGCAAGACCATGGCATGTGTGTGACCTCTGTTCTCACCTGGTGGTAGCTGGCCCGGGCCTCCAGCATCATCTGCTGGGTGCTGATCATCTTCTTCCTCCGCCGGCACTCCTCCTTGAGAGCCTTGATCTCCTGTGAGCCGCGGGCCAGCTCCTGGCGCAGCTGGTCGCACTGCGTGTGCGCTGCCTGCAGGGCCTCCTCAAGGCCGCTGAGCTGGGTGCTGAGGTACTCCTGTGAGTGCAGCAGGTACTCGGTGCACAGCTGGGCCAGGCGCAGCAGCTTGAGCAGCAGCGGGTCGGCCGGGCCCTGGCAGTGCGGGCAGCGCTCCCGCTCAGCGCTGCAGAATGTGACATGGCCCAGGTGCTCCTGCAGCGTGGCCACGTCGCCCTCGCGGCACACGCGGCCCACATCCACGGCGCTCAGGCGGCGCCACTCGGGGCTCTCGTGGCGTGCGCGGAACTGGAAAGCAGGGAAGGATGCCGGAGCCGCTCCCGTCGCCGCCGTTGCTGCTGCCGCCGCTGGGTAGTAGGCACGCTCGGTGAAGGGCTGTGGAGAGAAGCTGCTGCTCAGACAGGGCCCAGGGGGACTCAGCGCGGCGCTGCTTACCGTGCCCGTGCTTACCATGGCTGGCTGGCCTCCGCGCGGGGCTGCCGCTGCCTCCGGAGCTCCCGCGACCTCCGTGTTGCTATGGCAGCTCAGTTCCGGCTGTCCCTGCGGGAAGAGCGGAGTGAGGAGCTGGCAGCGCCTGTGAGGAACCCTCCCATCTGCCCTCACCACGCTCGTCCTCGACTCCCCCTGCCCTCAGTGCATGCTGGGGGGGGCTCTGCGCATCCTCCTGGCTGCGCCTTGCTCCCCAGACCACGTCTGCGGCCAGGCACGAGCCCACCCACCTCCTAACGATCCCAGCTCCCCACCTTCGAATGGCCCTGCGCTCGGGACCACGCTCTGCTCTCACCAACACACATGGATGTGGTACCACCGTGCGCCTGCCTGCCCGCCTCCTGTAACCGCACAGCCCCTGCCTCACCACATGTGCCCGTCCTCCCTGCCTCACCTCCAGCATCCCCACGCCCTTCACCCCCAAAGCATCTCACAGCCTGTGTGCGTATACACCAGTGTCACCATCCCATCCCCAAATGATTCCCTTCACAGGCGCCTAACAATTGGTCCCTGTCTTCCTACCTCACCACAATTTTCCACGTGTTCCCATTCCCTTGTTTTTCCTTGGTGGCTTTAAAATTTGCCCTCAGAAACAAATATCCTTCCCCTCTACCAGGCTACATTATCCTATTCCCTCCCTCTCTCTGAATACTCTTCTCCACAATCATCTTTTCCTGCTACTACTTCTTATCATTTCAGACCCCTGCACTGCTTCTGCTGTATCACCCATGTTCCACCTTTACATCTACACCTTTTGTCCCTTTCCTACACACTTGGTTTCTCATCCCCCCAGTCATTCCAATTTACACTCTTCTTGAGCATTCACGCAGCACATACTTGATAACGTGTCAAGCAGTGGACAACCTGTTGGATGGAGGCACTATTCTCCTCATGAAAACATTCTTTCTCATACCCCACCTGGTAACAAGTTGTGGTCACTGCCTCATGCTATATCTGCTACTGCCAAGAAGGATTTGGCTCTGACATTCATGCAGCTATAAGCTACTCGTAATGAGTGCCTCCTTCCTCCTCCTCACCAAACTGAAGAGCAAGCAACCTCTCTTTGAAGGTCATTTGCTCTCTGGTTGGCCCTTGTTCTGCCCCCTCTGGTTTCTCCACATGCTTTACACGCCTCTCAAGGTGAGATTCCTCCCTTTAGCCATCTTCTAGAAACACTCCAGCTGCAACTCCCAAATTAGCTCTACCTCACAGCTGTGTATTTTGCATTCTCCCCCCACCACAAGCCATATCATGACAACAGTGAGTGCATAACACCCATCCATGCCAGCAACAGCAGCGCTGCTACAAGCACTAGCGTAAGGAGAGCTTCCCCCACAACCCCAGCACGCCGCAGCGTCTCCACACACATTACCATGAGACCCAGGCACTGCCTCTGACCCTCGGGTATCTATCAAAACCCTTAGTACATGCCACATGAGAAGGACCCAAATCCACGTCAGGAATAGTTAGGCACTCACTTCAACAAGCAAGAGTCGCAAATGCTACCAGGCTCCCTCATTCTTCAGGCTCACTTCTACCTATGCAGATAGGGAAACCTGAAGGAAAAGCCATTCTTTCCATAGCCAGGGAAAACGGTGGGAGCATCTCTCCTGCTTCATCCATGCATATAAAAAAATACATCCTTCCATTTCCCCCACTTTTGTGCAAAAGTTTAGGATCGGTCCTCCTGAGAATACATCCAGGCACACGAGAGGGTTCATCAAGCTACCAAATGGACTTCAGGATACTTCAAGTTTGAACAGTTAGGTTGGTAACATTGGCAAAGGATACTGAGGCCCGCTCTCTGATTACCCGAGCCGCCCTAGAAGGCAATATTCCAAAATAATTGGCACTATAATTCATTTTTTTGAATCTTTAGTCTTGAGTCTATGCTTTACTGCAGTACCTAAAGTTCAGGCAACAGCCTCGGAAGATAGTCCGGTATCTTCCATCACTTACCATGACTTTTTTTAACTTACAAAAAATATCTGCAGACAGACTATAAAATCAGAATTTTAACAAAATGAAATACCAATCTCAGGAAAGCGACAAACAAGCCAGAAGTGAGGAAATTCTGTGATGTGATTCCCAGCTCACCACTATCCAGCACAGGCAGAATTTACATGCACCACCACAGTGTGCATATGCAAATACACCAGGCATCACTTTTCACCTTCCATCTGAGACGTGCGGTGTTTGAAGCACTGCAGTGTAACACTGCAGTCTTCTCCTGCTGTACAGCATTTTTTGCCACCTCATTTTTTTTCCCCCATGAACAGGGCTTCTGGTAATTGCTACATTTGAAGACATTTATTTAGCATTCTTGTTATATATCAAATATAGCTCTGCCTGGGTTATCAATGAGCTCTGCACCGCTCTGACACCCGAAACAGTTAGAAAATATGTTGCTAATTTCTTTTATAGCTATTTGTATTATACTGCAGACCCTACTCCATTTACAGAGCATAAATACACTCATATTTATAAACACCTTAACTAAAAAGATAATGCTCAAATACTTAATAAAAATAGCATCTGTCCAAAGTATCTTTAATGTTCCTTGCAACATCTTGGAAAATGTAAATTAGGTTGTTTTTCCTCATCAAGGAGCTGTTAAGTAGAAAACTATAAAGTAGCAAAGTGAAATCTTTCTCCCAAAGACCACTGAGCCTTACACGTGCTTTTTAACACATCTAGCAGAAATTTCTGTTCACAGAAAACTTGCACATTTTGCTTTTTCTTCACTGTGCATGCAGAAGGACCCTGAAAAAGAATGCATGAAATACCTTAATTCACAGATGCACTTTTTTTTAAAAAACGTTGCACCAGCAACCAGCAAAGTAAAACAGATTTATGGACACGCTGCATTTCCTTGCCTGACATATTTAGTTGGGAATATCCTTGCCTAGTTTCCTACCACTTTAATTCCATCTGTTTTCACCGAATGCAATGTTGACGTGGCACATCATAAAACAGAAAAGAGACAAGAAAAAAAAAAAAAAAAAAACACGCTTTTAGGGCATTTGGCCATGGTGCTCCCTTATGCCACTCGGGTGAGGAAGGGAGCGGGCAGTGGAAGGAGGCCGGGAAGGATAGAAGGATCAGAGAAGACAGAAGAATTTTTTTTTTTTTTTCCCAGCAGAGTCCACTGAGAACAAAGTAATCTAAAGAGCCAGGCCCAAGAATTTCTTTTTTTAAGTTACCCGGGACACACTCCATACTTGAAGCCCTGCGAGCGTCTCCACGCACCAGCCCCGCTCCAAGCCCGCGACGGGGCACTGTGAGCCCGCATCGCGGCGCGCTCTTCCCGAGGTGCCCGAGCCGGGCGCTTGGGCGCCGCGGGGGCCCGCACAGGGCAGCCACCGCCGCCAAACACCGGGAAAATGGGGGCAAAGCGGCCTGTTTGAGCCCGCCCGCGCGGCCGCGGCCACAAGGCGCCGGGGCGGCGGCGCGGGGGCGGCCAG